>CATIWM010563311.1:0-16881 GCA_949671775.1 Mallotus repandus
AAATCTAATCAATAATCAACAAAAAATGAAATTGTGATTTGAGAATATAAACATCACTCCCAATGTATTCTTTATTCATGTTGCTAGTCACATCAGTACTAATAATGGGCTTAATGATCTTAATCATCAGCAGCATAAATAATAAGTAGTGAGCACTTACATGAAAGTGTGGCAAATGGATATATATGTATATGCTCATGGTTCACTTGATTTTGTTTTTTTTTTTTTTTAAATACTAAAACAATAAGAAAAATTAACAAAAAATTTAACTGGATATGCATGTATTGTTTTCTTCCATCAAAAGATTCATATATTTCAGAACTATTGCACATATAAATATGATACTAGACCAAAACTGATGGATTACAAAATCATGGGCCAGGCATGTCTTGTGTGTAAATATAATCTGTATGATCAACCAAGAACCTCCTAATCAAGCACTCTTCACTTCCTAAACCTTCACATCTACCATCATCATCATTAATATTGATGCTTGATTCATCCTACACAAAAGTGAAACCCAAAAAATAAATAAATAAAAGAAAATAAGCAGCTACATATGATATAGGACCATAAATCAGCATCATTAATTTCTTATCTGATGAAAAAAAAGTAAAAAAGACTTACACTAGTTGATGAAGTTGGTTCTGAAGGAAAGAAAGCAAATAGAACTTGTGGGTTGAATTCTTGCTCTGTGGTGGTAGTTGATATTGGCCTAGCTTCTCCACTTGAGAGCAACAAGAAGAATGCCAATATCAAGAAAGTGAACTTAATAGCCATTTTCTTGAAGTTACAAGATATGTTGCTGAGGATTTAAAGTAGAAAAATTATATAGAGGTAAAGGATGGAGATCAAAAGAGAAGATGAGTATATATGGACATGTATAAATGCAGCATTGAGAAATGAGACTAATGTCAATGTACATATCACTTTGGGGTTTGGGGTGGAGATGGTTCCTTGAATGAGAGCATTGAAATCAAGAACCCAATAGTCAAAACATCAGCCAATTGCCATTTGTTGAGTCAATGCTCCATTTCTTTCCTGGGAAACATCACCATTTGTAGACATCATTCATTGATAATCGATTTTTTTTTAAAAAAAAATTGTTACTTTTAACCCAAATTTTTAAACTATTATTTTTTATTTTATGCAATTTAATGTTTTTTTTTCATATAATTTTTTTTAAATACTCTATCTATTTTTAAATAATTATCATTTAAAATTTATGCACATAGATTAAAGAATATCTTTAATATATGTTTAAAATACTATACTATCCTTATAATAATTATTAGTTTTATATAGAGTTTCAAAATGAGTAGATATATATTTAATTAATTCTCCTATATTAAATAAGGGTGAAATAAGAAAAAAAATAGTTAATATGCATTGATAATTTAAAATGACAATTATTTAAAAATAAAATAAAATTTTTAAAATGGTAATTATTTAGAAATAGAGTGAGTATTTATTGGTGGTGATGCATGAAATTATTTATACTGGGCTAGCTGTATCTTCTAGTGTTCGATAATGTCACATGCTTTCCTCCATGTAACATACATCTATCATTTTTGGGTGATGATAATAATAATTCATGCTTTCCTCCGTGTAACATACATCTATCATTTTTAGGTGATGATAATAATATTTTTTTTTATTTTGTTAATACTGATGAAATGAGTTAAAAAAAATTGAAATATTTATACTGATGAAATGAGTTAAAAAAAATTGAAATATTTGTAATATAGTACAATATAACTTAATTGAATGTAAGCATATAAATAAACTTTTTTTTTATTAGGATCAGTTTGAATCTGATCGATATTATTAGTTGACCAATTAAAGACTTACCCTATATTTGAAATTGTGAAAAATAAGAAGGGAAGGAACATAAATATATATATATATATATATAAGAGAGAAAAATTATTTTTGTTTTAACTTTTGGAAAAAGAAAAAAAAAAGAGAAAAAAAATTATGTACTTATTTTCCATCCAAAATAATCTCTCCATGATGAAGAGCAAGTGGGGAGGAAGTGGAAGAAAAATAATGAAAAATAATAACTAAATATAATTTAAATTTAGAGAAAATTTAAAATAATAATTCAAAATTCATCTATTTTTTTCCTCTCTTATTTTTATTTTTCTGTATTCAAACATAAGATTGAAAAATAAACAAAAAAAATTATTGTTTTCTTGGTAATTTTCACTCATAGTATTTGATCTTAGCAAAAATTCCATTACGGTATTTTATCTTTCTTGGATCGCTTAAAATAGTATAATTTTTTCTAAATTACGAATAAAGTGTTTAGATCCAACTAAGTACATAGCACACCATGTAGCATCTGATATGAAGAGCGATGATGATGTGTCAAATATATAAAGTAGTACATCATATAAGTGTGACTCATGACTTCATATAAGCGCTACATCATATATGAGGATAAATGATATGACACATAGCATTGACATGATGTCAGGTGTTACACATTTATTATGTGACATTTTGCATGTGTAATACACATAAAGAACCTATAATAAAGGTGAAATATCATAATTGAACCTTCACTAAAGGTCGGGTACCATGAGGTAAATTTTTTTTTTTTTATAGTTATACTTATTTATATAATTGGATTTTATTTTTGATGATAAAATTTTAAACTTTATAATTTTTAAGTTAAAATTTGTGTTTTTAATTTTTATTTCAATTTTTAAATAAACTGAATTGTTAGTGATTTAAATTAATATTCTATTAAATAAAAATCAGTTCAAATTTATTATATATTGAAATTTGTATGAACTAGTCAAAATTTAGCTTGATAACTTGCAAGCCGACTCGAATAATAATTAAAAACATTAATATTTTAATATGAAATATATAGCATATATTTTTTGACTTATAATAATTATAAAATATTTATTTAAGTTTATTAGTTAGAATAAATTACAATTTTAATGGAATATTTTATAAATTTTAAAATAAAAATATATAATTTTTTTTTGATAAATTATTTTAATTTATCACCAAAAAATAAACATTTAATTACAAAAACAAACATCAACTAAAAAAAAAATCAAAAAGTTTCACTTACAGTACCCAAATTTTAGTGAATATCCGATTAAAGTATCTCACCTTTAGTTAATGTTCCATTACGTTGATTTGCTATGCATGCAAATGTCATGTAATAAAAATGTGACATGTAACGCTACGTTAACACCACGTGTCCCACTTTTGTGTCCTTACATATGACGTGACATTGATATGTCACATTTTTATGATGTGACACCATGTATCACATTTATATAACGTGACATTTTACATACCAAATACATCAACATTACTCGTGATGTTAGATGCCAAATAGCATGCTACGTACTCAACTTTGATCAAAAATTGAATTTAAACACTTTATTGGTAATTAAGAAAAATGGATACGTAGTTTAAAAAAAAAAGAAAAATGGATAAATACAATTTTAATCCTATGGTTTTGCCTTTTGATAAAATTATGTGATTTTTTTGACTTTTAAATACTATGTATTTCAAATTTTTTACACTTTATTATATTTCTAACACATATTATTTAAAATATATGCTTTAATGTAAAAATAATATGCATTTTCAATGCTAAAATCATATAATAAGTAATATATTATTCAACCAACTATAATAAACTCACAAAAAATCAAATTTAGATGTATTTTTAATTTAATTATAAATAAAAATAAATAATTTTTAAAATAAATTTATAATATTTTTTAAATAATCAATTGGTTAAATTGATCATAAATCATATATAGAATAAGTTTATAATTGAAATTTAATATTATATTAATGTTTTCTCATAAAATAATAATAATACGAGTCAAAAGGTACTAAAATATAAAATAATATAAAAAATATGATATTTAAAAGTAAAAAAAACACAAGATTGATTTTACAAAAAAATAAAATTCCAGAGATTAAAATTGCACTTACCTCTAAGAAAAACGTTATACTGTATCGAGTGAGAAAAAAAAGTGAAACATTGCAATTAAACATTAGTTACAAGTTAGAGTACTATAATTGACATTTACGAAAAATTCTACTGTTTTTTTTTTTAACCTTGAAAAAGGCATCACGTCATCTTGTCAACAATTCAAAAATCTACGACGAGATGAAGTAAGTAGAATTTATTATCATCACAATTAATTAAGGTCACACACCCAGGAGGTAGAGAAGTGAAACAAAGCGTAACTGCTGTCTGTCTCTCTTCCCGTCTCAATGATACTGGATCTTGTATTAAACCTAAAAAGAAAGGTGAAACAAGCTGTCATTAACATTGTTTTACTAGGAGTATAAGTTTATGTGTTGACTTTGTATGGATAGGTAATCAGCTTCTTTGGATTCTATTTCACCGAGTATTTTAGCATTTATTTCGTTTTAAAATTGTAAATTTACAATTCTACATAAATTAAAAATTGCAATTTAAGTAAATAAAATGTGATATTCTCAATATATTTTTAAATTGATATTATTTTATTACAATTATACATATGATTTAATAAAAAATTTATATTTTATGATCTAAAAAATTAACTGTTATTTCAAAAAATAAAATATAATAATTTATAATTTGGAACAAATAAAAGCCTATAATTTTAA
This sequence comes from Mallotus repandus, assembly GCA_949671775.1. NCBI lineage: Eukaryota > Viridiplantae > Streptophyta > Magnoliopsida > Malpighiales > Euphorbiaceae > Mallotus > Mallotus repandus. Next base: position 4,642 of record CATIWM010563311.1, read on the forward strand.
AAACATAAAGTATAATTTTAAAAAATCACAGAAAAAAACAGAATTTTAAAAATAAAAAAAACTGGATACTAAAAATTTAAAGCATTTGTTACCAATTTTATTGTATTAGAATTCTGCATTTGTGCCATCATAATTTGAGAAACAATGTCAGATGACTTCATTTTATATTTGATGTACCGGGAAGTCTGTAGTCTCACAAATTATAGTAATTAGTCATGAATTTGTAATAATGTATATATTTTAAAATAATTAATTAAATAATTTTAATAAATTAAACTGTAATTTAATTAAATATAAAAATAAAAACTTAAAAATATTTTAATAATTTTATTTTATTATTTTTATTAATATATATATATATATATAGTAAAATAAAATAAAATAGATGCATTTATGGTTAATTTAATTCTTATAAAGTAAAATATATTTTGTTAATAACCATTATTGGATAATAAAATATATTCTCATCATTATTCGGTGTAGTCTACGGTTATTTTATTTTTTATAAAATAAATAATTCTTTATTAATAATCATCTTAATAATCATCATTTAATGATTTAATAAACTCTCATCCAATGATGATAAAAGTAAAATGAAAATAAAGTAAATAAAAAATAAAATCGTCTTAGAATTCTTCATATATAAAATTTGCTTTGTAAAAATTAAGTAACCATAAACTAATAAAAAATATATATATTTTTATATTTTGAAGACGGACGAAATGTGGGCCGGCCCGATTTTGATTGGTCTAGTAGCAGTCCTTGGGCTTGTCCTACTTCAGAAAAGATACAGATAATCCCAGTGTGTTTGGAGTAGCGCCAAAATCAACTGCTTTAAGATATTTTCCCGTTAGTATCTTCCCTGATTTCTCCTTATCCTCCAGAAACTATCAGTAACAGAACAGAACCGGATGCATGTTTGGTTCGATCATGGCAACACCATCACCATCTCCAATCTCTGCAATAACTTTCAAGAACACAACTTTTCCCAAAAGGGTCTCTTCCCCTTCATCGTCTTCTTCTATGTTGTGTGCTAAAGCCATGGCCAAAGAGCTTTACTTTAACCATGATGGTTCAGCTACAAAGAAACTTCTGGTACTCCTATAATGTTTGTTTGTTTTTCTTTTTTTTATTATTAGGCAATTGCTTGCAGTGATTTGATCTGGGTTGGTGCAGGCGGGAGTGGATATGGTGGCAGAGTTAGTTGGAGTAACTTTAGGTCCTAAAGGAAGGAATGTGGTGTTAGAGAATAAGTATGGACCTCCCAAGATTGTTAATGATGGAGAAACTGTTCTTAAACAGGTACCTGCTTTGCATGATAACCCGTTAATGGCATTTTTTGCATTTTTGTCTTCAATTTTTTGTCATATAGCCGTTGTAGAACCTGAAACTCTTCAGAAGTTGTTTGCAACCACTTCTGGGTCTCACCTAGAATGTTAGAACTCTCCGTTAAAGATTTTAATCGAAGATGTTGTTGATAGATAAGATTAGCTATAACCTGGCTTTTCTTCTAATGAATGTGTTTCTTTTAATATTTAGATTGAATTGGAGGACCCTCTAGAGAATGTTGGAGTGAAATTGGTGAGGCAAGCTGGTGCCAGAACAAATGACCTCGCTGGAGATGGTTCCACAACATCTGTAGTTCTAGCTCATGGTTTAATTACTGAGGGTGTGAAGGTAAGACACTACTGCACTGACTCTTATAACAAAGAAGTGCTTACTCTGACTGTTTAAGGACTATGAATCTTATTAATTTCTTGATATGTTTATGAGAAACGATGTGTAAAAATAGTAAATCTGTAGCTGCTGGAACTGGCTTTTCTGTTTCAAATCCCAAAGTGGCCTTTTTATATTGATTTTATATCTTTCATGGACATCTTTACTTCATATTAGTATGAGGTTATGTAAACTTCTTATATTAAAGATAACCCAATTTCTAGGTGATTGCAGCTGGCATAAATCCTGTCCAAGTTGCTTGTGGAATCGATAAAACCTCAAAAGCTCTTGTTGCTGAACTCAAATTGATGTCTAGAGAGGTGACTATGTGTTGATTTTTCTCCCTCTCATTGTTTTTGAACATATAGAAGTGACTACAAAGCATGTAAAATGAGGAGTAGAGATGCTTCTTCCCTGCATGTGCGAACACTAAGGATAGGTTTGGACTATATTGCAGGTCGAGGATGATGAGATAGCAGATGTTGCTGCTGTTAGTGCTGGGAATGATTATAGTGTGGGGAAAATGATATCTGATGCTCTTCAGGAAGTGGGAAAGAGGGGTGTGGTCACCATTGAAAAGGGAGAGTATACTGAGAACAATCTACAAATTGTTAAAGGGATGCAGTTTGATCGCGGATATTTGTCTCCTTACTTCGTCACTGATCGACGAAAAATGACAGTAGAGTTCCACAATTGCAAGGTGGCAACTGTATGCTTTTACATATATAGTCTGGCATGTTCTTCTATATGAAGTGACTAGAGAATGAAATTGTTTGTCTGCAGTTACTTCTGGTTGACAAAAAAATCATAAACCCAAAGGAGATGTTTAAAATATTGGACAATGCAGTTAAAGAAAAGTACTCCATAGTGATAGTTGCAGAGGGCATTCAGCAGGAAGCTTTGGCTCCAGTTATTAGGAACAAACTCAAGGGTGCGCTGAAGGCAGCTGCTATTAAGGCTCCTGCCTTTGGTGAGCGCAAGAGTCACAATTTAGATGACATTGCTATCTTGACAGGAGGTAGTGTGTTTGGGCTCAATTTGGTCACATATGTTATCATCTATAGTGTACAAGCATCAGTTCAAACAGCTAGTAAATTCATAGAGTTTTCATCTAGATGGTTGAGTTCATTTTGAGTTTGAATTGTGTAAACAAGCTATAGAGCGTAGTATATGTTGAACAAAGAACTACTATAAAATTTGCTATGATTTCTTTCGCTTCATGAACATTTTTGCTTTTGCACCAGCATGCTAAGCTCTTCGAATTTTTTGCAGCCACCGTAATCAGAGATGAGATGGGGTTGACCCTGGAAAAGGCTGGCAAGGAGGTTTTAGGCTCTGCTACCAAAGTTGTGATAACAAAGGATTCTACACTTGTCGTTACCGATGGGAGCACTCAAGCGGCTGTCCAGAAGAGGGTTTCTCAGATCCGTGGCCTTATTGAGGTGCATCTGCCTTTTACCATGTTATCTCTGCCATTATGGTACTCCTAATCTTGCAAGTTATGAAAATCTGCAAGACTGCAAGTTAGATGGTTTTTACCTCAACGGTGTAATTTGGAAACTGCAAAAATTTTCACCACATTGATATATCCAAGTGCAAAAATGGCTGTCAGAGTTGTCAACCTGTCTCACTGGACTTCAAAAAAAGGGCTTTTTTGTTCCTCAACCATAATTTAATCTCCTTAACTGAATTTGTGGAGATTAAACGTTTAAGGAACAATAATGCATTTGTTCAGAGAACCAAGTTCTTTGAAACTAGGAGGTCAGGATACAAAATGGAAGTTCACAGCTTATTTATTTGGCCTAAAACTATGCATTAATCAATTTATAATTTTGAGTTAATCATTTAAAATAACTTAATGCATGGTCAATCTGCCTGAAAATTCCAATTCTGCCATCTTGTGTTTTTCAGAATACTGAAGAAAATTTTCAGAAGAAAATATTAAATGAAAGAATAGCAAGATTATCCGGAGGAATCGCTATTCTGCAGGTAGCCAAGTGCTTATAGTAATAAGCAACTTTCCCAGTTGAAAAATGTGAAAATGTCAAGACTCTGACTCTGCTTTGAACTTTTGATTTATCAAAAATCACAGGTGGGAGCACAGACACAAGTTGAGTTGAAGGATAAACAACTGAGAATCGAAGATGCTTTAAACGCGACTAAGGTTTCTGATTGCTAGCTCCTTTTTTTAATCTTCCAACAGTTTTTGTTAGATTATATATATTAAGCACTTAGGTTGATATATTCCAGGCAGCAATTGAGGAAGGAGTAGTAGTCGGAGGTGGGTGTAGCCTCTTGAGGCTATCCACTAAAGTTGATGGTATTAAAGAAGTTCTGGACAATGAAGAACAAAAGGTACCTCTTTATTTCTTTCACTGTTTTCCTTGAGTTGGTATGACATTATTTGAATATTTTGATTGATCAATCTGAAGTGCTTTTTCAAATTTCATTGCTAACTTGCTATGCAAATATTCATGCAGATTGGAGCTGAGATCTTCAAAAGAGCTTTGAGTTATCCTACAAGACTGATAGCCAAGAATGCAGGCGTAAACGGCAATGTCGTCATAAACCAGGTTCTTTCACCTCAGTTCTTCCTCTGCAATCTTTACATGTAAAATTTGAAATTTGGAAATCTTGGTTTTTCTGATCACCATCCACAGCTCAATCTGACAAAAATGCATCCTAAATTTTGCAGATTCTATCAAATGATGATCCAAGATATGGATATAATGCTGCAAAAGACAGATACGAGGATTTGATAACTGCAGGAATTATAGATCCAACAAAGGTATCATTAATTGATCATATAACTGATTCATAAGACAAAAAATCTTATAAATACCTGTTTCGGTTGATATGCATGGATAATAGTATGCACTTATGTTGCACTGCTGCAGAGCTCTAGTAAAAGTAATGCAATAAAGTATTATGTACCTACGATTCAGTTAATGCAATAATGAATACATTAGTCAATCAAGTGGTTTCAGCCAAAACGTTGTGTCTAAAATGCAACAGAATACAAGTAGACGATACACGCAACAAAACATTATAATGTACAAGAGCATTCATCCACATGTTTTTGCATTCATGGATATAAAGTTCTTCTTTCTGATGATCTCCATGCCAAATTTTGGAGCAGGTAGTTAGGTGCTGTTTGGAGAATGCTGCATCAGTAGCCAAAACATTTCTTACTTCTGATGCAGTTGTAGTGGACATCAAGGAACCACAGCCACTACCCATGGGAAAGCCAATGCCAAAAAAACCAGGTAAGTCCCTCCACGCCAACAAAGCAGCAATAAATAAATGCATGTGCAAACGTACATTGGTTATCAAACTAACTTTAGCTGTCTATCTACAAAATATAAAATCCTTATGTTGAATGATTCAGGTATTGCACCTATGGGCTTACAGTTGGGGCGGCAGAGTTCGTAGAACTGCATCAGTTAGGCTGTTTTTAATTCTGCTAACTTCATTCACGCCACTGAGAACAGTGAAGGCAACGAGCGCAATGACTAAAGAGAAGTGGCACAACTAGCAGTCAGATGGTGTTGATATTTGCAAAGCACCAAAAGAAGGTGGTTACACACACAAGAAAAGGATTTAAGACCAACCAAGTGATGATGATCTAAAAAGCTTGTGATAGAGTAAATACTCCAAAGAAACAAATGGCAACTGTTATATTACTAGCATCATCAAATGTAATTTAAATTTGCTATAATATTTAGGTATGTTTTGTAAAGCTATTGTGCCTGTCATTGTGGAAGCCTGTTTCTTGATGTTTGCTACTTGCTTAGGTAACATGCAAGAAATGAAGAAAGCAACCTGGTATCATTTCATGATCGAATGCTCAATCGTAGGATGATGCAATACTGACCAAAAAAAATTCGGGCACTTCTCAATTTTCCTGACAAATTAAAAATAAAATTTACAGCAGATTGTTGCTCGCAAGTTGCACAGTTGTAACTTTAAACGAACCATGCCAAGTATGGGGAGCAGAAGAATACAGGTGTGACATAGTCTATTAACACTACGTATTAAACACACCCCCATCTCACTACACGCACAATGGGAGCCTAGTCGCACCAAGCCATAAGGTTTCAGCTCGATCTGCACGGAAACATTTTTTATAACAAAATTATATAGTGATGCCTAGCGAAAGTTGCTGGCCTCTAGAGTTTAACTACGAGATAAATTGATGTCATTCCTCTACACGTAGGACATCAAAATATGGAACCATAAATGAAAAAAGACATGAAAAAAAAAGTATATTGCCTAGTGATTATGAGGCCCCCGGGGAGTCCTCTTCCCTTCAAATCACCAACTCAAAAAAAGAAAAATGCACCCCAACCCCTCATGAATTTGCTTCTTGCATTGCACTAATGCAACAATATGGGTGTAATTGAGTCGAGTCGAACCAATCTTTAACTAATTTGAGTTTAGTTTATTTATAACTGAATTGAATTTGAGCCAATTTTACTATGCCACTTGATGTTTACTGCGAGTATAAATTTTTTTTTAAAAATGTGAATTATAAATTAAAATTTTAAATGTAAATTATTTATTAAATAAATTATAGTATATTTAATAAAATTTATAATTTTATTATAATAATATATTTTTTAAAATATTTTTTATAATTTTAATTTATATATTACATATCTAAAATTAAATTATTAAATATTAAAATTACGAGCCAGCTCACGAGCTTCTATTCAAATTTGTTCGCGGACTTCATAAATAAATTTTATATAATTTAAACTCAGCTCATTTATTAAACGAATTTAAATAAATTTTTAACAAGTTAAATATTGAATTACTTACAGTTAGCTCGGCTGGTTACAACCCTAATATTATTAATAGCACCAAACAAGCAGCATCTCATCTACATGTATGGGCAAAATCCTATCAAGTTTTTTATTGGTTTCATCACCCCCATTACTCCATCGAAACACTAAACGATCTAAGCCCAATTAGATCCATATCAGCCCAGAGGCTCCAGCCGAGCAGCATAAAAATGGACAAAAACAGTAACCACCATTCTTCAGTGTTCTCACTGATTCATCGTTTTGTGCTTAAAAAAAGTGTCTTTTTATCTCCTCAATTTCATGGCTTTTTATACAGTGGAGATGTTATGGTCTTTAAATCAAGAAAATTGAGCTAAAATAAGAAGGACCCACTTCGTGTTTTTCATTTTTTTGGTTGCTGTTGTATATAAGATAATTGAGGGGGAAGAAGAAGAAGAAGAAGAAGAAGAAAAGGATGGCATGGTTGATTATAAGTTTGCAGTGCTTAATGGATATGGCAGTGGCTGGATTTTCTTTAATGATAGGTTTAGGTATTTTTGCTTTCATTACTTCAATTCTATGCTCTGTTGCTTTCTTTTACAATGCCAAGGTTGTTTCTTCTTGAAGCTCACAATCTAAAGGTATATCACATTTGATACTCTTCTCTTCTCTTCTCTTTTCTCTCTGTGTTTTTTTTTTAGAAATGAAAATTTTGAGCTTTTCTTTATCAGTGTAGCTTATCCGTCACTTTAAATTCTACAATTTTTTTTTCTGTTCTTGTTCAATTTGGGTTCCCATCACAAATTAATGAGTAACTGTAATGTAGAATTTTCCTTGTGAAAACTATATCCAAAAAGTTTAATCAAATCAATGGATGAAGTGAATTTGATTTTTTTCTTTTGGTTTTTCTTTTAATTTAACTACAAGATATTGTCATTCTTAATTTATAATTGCTTGATTTGATTGAAATGCACTACAAATTGATGAAAAAGACAATGACTTTGGGCTTTATTTTTTCTTTTCTGTATTTTTTTAGGTGTTGGTGCTTGAATATCTGTTGTCATGTTTCTGAATAAAAGCTGGTAGTGCGTAATTGCAGAGGCAATTCTACTTCTCACTTGTATGTATCAAAGAGAAATGTTGTACTTTTTCCAGGCTTCAACAATAAAACCCAAAAGGAAATTGATTTCTTTCTAAATTTGCCCTTTTTCTTTTCTGGGTATCTTTGCTTTCTGTTTCTGCACCTGTTTGAAGGAGTAAAAAGAATTTGTTGATGTGGGTGCACTTTGCATTCTTGCAAATTTGATAATCTGTTACAACTTGAAAATAGTTTGTAGTGACTGTACACTACCTTTAACATCAAATTAACACAAAAATCAACACCAAAAAAATCAAGGATTGTAGAGAAAAAAAATTGGTTAGTTTGTATTATTTTTTCTTATTTTTTCTGGAGTACACCATCCCTCGGATCCCATCAGGATCTGCAACAAACCCCAGTGGCCTATAAAATCCGAGTACTCGAGGCTCAGAATATAGCGCAATATTGACTATCCCTTTCTCTAATAGCTCCTCTATCAGCCTCTCTATCACAGCCTTCCCTAATCCAATACCTTGATAAGAAGGGTCAACAACCACATCCCAAATGATAGCATTGAAAACGTCATCTCCTGTTGCTCTAGCAAATGCAACAGGCTTCTGAGTCTTCTTGTGTTCAATCCAAAGGAGTGAGTTTGTGTTCTCTAATGCGAGTTTGATCCTCTCAGGATCTCGCTTTGGGAACCCAACTGCTACGAAAATGGAGTTGAGGTGGTCTAGATTGAGGTCAGAGAATGAGCGGCGTAGAAGGAACCCGCGAGACTCGAGAGCCTCATTGGAGATAGAGTATTTGTTAGTGATAGTAGTTGAGGTGGATGTGATTGAGACGGCTGCAGATTGGTGGGGAAGAAGGCAGGTTTTGAGGTGCAGAGAAGGGAGGGGGTTAGAAATAATGCCATGACGTAGAAGCATTGTGTCTTTGCAGGTTGGTTCTTGCCTAGTTTTGCTCTTGGAAGGAGCTAAATTGGTGTTGTTAATGGCAGGTTCATGGGTGTAGAAATGGCGACTCTATCGGGTGGCTGCAAGTTGAAACTTGAGGCTGTTATTTTAGCGTTATCTTCTAGGTTGCGCGGTGTATATGTGGGGCAGGTTCGTTCTTAAATTGTAACACACACAAAGCTGTTGGCAGGTTGTATCGAGCTTATTAAATTTTTAAAAGTCTGACTTAAATTTGGCACAAATTTTTATTTGATGAGCTCCAGCCGAGTTTGCAAACCAATCAAGCTTAATATATAGCATATATGATTTATTATTATACTAAGTAATTTAGACTTTATTTATTTACTACTAAATTAATATTATATAACGTTTACTTGATATTATATTTATTTCATAATTAAAGTTTTATTTATTTAATATAAATACTAATTTACTTTAAAACTATAAAATTTATCATTAAATTAAAATTGTATTTAATATTGTTTATTTAATGAATATTAATGCTTAATAATTTAAATTATTTTTACTTAATGAAATTTTAATATTAATATTAATATTAATTTTTATTATATAAATATAAATTTTTTTACTAGAATTAAAGCCTTTAATTGTATTATATTATACTTACTTAATGTTATACTTTATATTAAGATTACTTCACATCAAAATTATATAATTATTACTATGAATATATAATTTTTATTATATTTAGTAATTTAAATTATATATAATTTTTATTATGAGTATATAATTTCTAATTAATACTACCACCTAATATTAATATTTAAACTAACAAGTTAGTATATGAACCTGTTTACAAGCATGCTCGTGAGCTGACTCACGAGCATGTGAACAAACTTAAACGAGCTGAATTTAAGAAAGTTTAGATTCAGCTTGTTTAGCTTACAAGTTTCAAAATAAAATTTAGATTTGACTTATTTTGTTTAACAAACAAACTTGAATAAACTTTTTTCGAACTGAGCTCTAAACGAATTATAAGTCGCTCCGCTCTATTACACCATAAACTGTTGATTTTTAGGTAAATGGTTACGGTGGGGATCTTTACCCTGTAATTTTTCTTTTAAGTCGTCATGTGTTATTTTTTTCTTTGCAATATTTAATGTCACTTTTTTTTTCTTACAGTTTGAGAGAGAGGAATGGAAAGATTTGATCCTTCCCTCTTACAAGGGTACTACCACCTTCTATTATTGCCCACAATGTCAAAATAATATCATATGCATATGCTTGTTTTCAAATAAATATATTAATTATTGTTTATCAACACCAAACTTTGAGAATTTATGAGAAATAGTACTTATCATTGGTAGCTTTGTTGAAGCATGGTTTTTTTTGGGCTAATTGTCGAAGAATGATTAGGTACAATTAAACAACACGTTAAAAATTGGGTGAGAATAGTTTCAATAAAATGCTAGTCTCTTTCCTTTTTCTAAAATAAAACAAACAACTAAAAAAATAGTGAATAGAAACATATTATGAAATATGATAAGAAAAAATACATATTTAAAATTGACAGTATCTTTTCTTCATTTAACCGCACACCAAGCCAACTGGTTGTTAAGTTGTAATAGCAAGATGTAAATATGGCAAAATCATTAATAACGCCTACTATTGCAATTATAAAAGATTTTTTGCATAATATATTTACGGTTCCTTATATTTGGTATTATTTATTTATTTAATATTTTAATTTATAATTTTACTATTTTAACACTTAATCTTATTTCATATGCACTAATATGATGACATAATGCATCTATTATCTCTTGTACATACCACTTTTTGTTAGTTTAACATCTCTAATTGTAGTTTTTTGTCGGTCAAACTCTTAAAATATAACATATGCTGATTCACTATTATACGTCACATGTGATGATAGGGATTTTAAAATCGTATTTTATACGAGTTTATGTGTTAAAATGATAAAACTATAAATTGATGGATCAAATTGATAAAAAATGACAAATATAAGAGACTATGAATGTATTATGCCAAAATTTTTTAATAAAATTTGTGTGTATTTTATGTTTGGAATCTGAATTAGGGAAGGGTATATTCTTGGCAGAATTTGTAAATTCTGCATCAATTTCTGATGTATTTACAATTATGTACATTAAAGAAGAAATTGTAAGTCTCCCATTTGCTTCTAATAATTTCATCCATAGGATGAGAATGATTTTGTTACCGGTCTTACTATATGATTTCATGAGGTAAACAGGAAACTAAAAAAAAAACATTAGAAAAAATTTTAAAATAGACATGGATTGATCAGAAACAATTCCTTGTTTACGGGAAATAATGACAATCAAAATGAAATTTTATCAACTCCTACATGCAAAATTGTAAAGATTAATCATAATATTTATTAAGGTACTCCATTATGTTAAATTATGAATAATATTTATAATGATTTTTTTATTATTACGAGTCTTGATATGCGTACACACAGGATTTTGTCTAGAGGATGTATCAAGAACCAAGAGTTTTAATTTTACATCTCTAGCACTTGGACCAAGGACCTCCAAGAGCCTCCACTTGGATCATCCCAGCTAAGCTGGCTTTTTAAATATTTGGAATAATAATAATGTTAGTCCTCAAATATTATATTTTTACAATTAAGTTCTAAAAAAAAATTTACCATTAAATTCTAAAACTAATTAAAAAGCAACATGTTAGTCCTAACCTGTTAAACTTGGCTGAAGATGATGACATATCAGTCATCTTATGCTTCTTCTCAAAACATGTTGATGACTTGTCAGTCATCATATAGGAATACAAACACCTCATCGCCACATCATTGCCACATATGCCATTGTAGGGAACATATGCCATCTTAATTTTCCACTAACTTAAAAATTAGGGTTACTATAGCTTGTTGAAACTTTGAGGCTCTCTGTAGCAGACTGAAAATCATCTTCATGCCAATTTATCATTTGATTTTGTTCTCTCCGTAGATGAGTTCGAAATAGCATTGTGATTATTGCTAATAACCGAACCAGATTCTACACTATTGATACCCTTTTGGAGACTAACTGCCCTCCTCAATTTGATCGCAGCAACATGCGTGTGGTAATTGATCTAGACGTCGCAACAGCAACCATAAGAGCAGCACCTGGCTTCGCACTCAATTTGACACCACCAAAAAGAGACATTTTTTATCTTAAAGAGGAAGAGGAAGCAGAAGGAACTCTCCATGTGGGATCACCTAAAAATTTGTTGAAATTAATTCAAGTAAAGGAATGGAGTTGTGTTTGGTTAGATTGAGTGCAATTAAAGGATTCAGTTGAGCTTTTGGAAACAGCCTTCATAAAAAATAGTTGCAAATTCTAAAATGCCAAATAGTTGCAAATTCTAAAATGCCTACGTATTTTTTTCTAATTGAAAACTAGAAAAATTCTATTGTAGTGGGTTGAACACTATTACTTTGGAGTGAACAAGCCCTAACTGAGAAGCTTAAGACCATTCTCAGTAGATGCAACTGATTCTTTATTACTATTCACCACGGGCTGAACAAACCATTATTTTTTAAGAGAAAGAGGTGAGTAGAGACAAGATCAAAAGAGGAAGAGGTGGCACAACTGGTTATTGGGTGGGAGTAGTGGTGGTTAGGTGACTTATGATGATGACGACACTGTTGTTGATGTTATCCTCCCACTTGCGAATGACTTCAACAATAACTCATTTTTTT
>CATIWM010563372.1:0-17611 GCA_949671775.1 Mallotus repandus
ATTATGAGATTATTGCATGAATATTATTTTTCTAAACTATTGTTTTATTCATATATTATGTATATTTAAGTTCAAGTGCCAACTCAAATGACTATGTCATTGCCAACAAGAATGGATGAGTTGTAATCTCAAATGATGATGCTGATATCATTTCAAATGATAATGTAATTACAAATGGCTCTTACTATAAAATATCCACAGCCTATACAAGCATAAGTAATTATGAATATGTCATCTTATATATGATAAAATGAATAATTATTGTAGACACCGGTTTGATCGGCCCATAACGGAAGCCCCGATGATGAAAGTGATGGACACCGAATACAAGATCAAAGCTTAGAAACCCTTTAGAAATGAGATAAGGCCTAAACACTTATTTCAAGACCTAGGTCCACTATTTCTTTTGGATGAGCATCAGAGGCCCGGAGACCCACGAAGCCCACTGAAAAGTCCTGACTCCAACCATACTAAAGCGCCACCTTATCGATAAGGTGATGCCCTAAGGAGCCAAAACTATTGCCTTGTCTATTAAGGCAATCGCCTTAACATCATAATCTCTACTTTAAAAATAATTCAAGATAGAGAGTGCTAGATGGAAACGTTATTGAATTTAAACTGGGAAGAGTTTAGGTGAGAAAAAAAAGGAAGAAAAGTATGGGAGAGGAGCTTTTTCCAGAGAGGCTTAGGAGGGATTTGCATGGTATGGGTTTTGGTTGTCTGAGCAAGAAAAGAGGGAAGGGGGACTTTTTTCTATAAAAAAGGGAAGAGAACCTTTAGAAAAGGGTTCGATATCATTCAGTAAAAAAGAAAAGGGATTTCAGGATAGAAATTCATTCTTCACCTCTGAGGGCAACAATTAGGGAATTCAATCAGTGCAAAAATAGTAACCTCCTCTCTTCAACTTTGGTTTTCTTTTAGTTCATTTTCTTGTTTAAACATGTTATAATCTCTTACTAGTTGATTTGTTTTCTTGCATTTTCTATGATTATTTAAAGTGTTTACTGTTTTATTATCATGTCTGTATAAATTTTATTGCATTGGTAAGAAGAGTGCCTTGTTACCATAAGGCGTCACCTTATTGTACAAAGGCAACGCCTTACCATAATAAGGCGCCACCATACTAGTATTTAATTTCTTGATTCATATTTATTTCTCTTTTAGAAATACTTTTATAGTGTGATCATGATGTTGTCTATGAGTATGTTTTATCAAATGTCCAGCGTGATTTCCTTAAACTATGGATTTAATGGTGTCAGTTATTATTTTCATAAACTGAGTAGTTAGCATTTATTTATGTGGTTGGCCATATTTTCATATTTTCTAGTTATTATTATCTTCATGGTTATAATTCGTTATTTGTTTCCAAAATAAACTCTATATTTTGTAAGAGCAAAGAGATGGCGCCTGAGTAAAATGTCGCCTTAGTGCCTAATGGCAGCGCCTTACCACCATAAGGAGCCAATCTCCTTTGCCGCATGATTTCTTTGCATGATTTGTGTCACCTTAAATTAAGGCGACGCCTTATTACAATAAGACGCCGCCATAGGAGTTGTCATTTTAGTTTCATTTTTATTTTTTATATTTATTATTCTGTGAATCATTTGCTATTATAATGCTTAATTTGTTTATTACAATTTCTTTATCTATCAACCATAGCTTTCTGTGATTATACTAAATACAATTATTTGCATTCATTTTATTATATTTTTTTAGACATTAACTCTGTGGTTTTCTTGTGTAGGTTATTTTGGAGAAATTAATCATTTTTGTTTGCTTTCAGGATGAATTAGGGTGATAAATAATCACTAAACTATTCCCTATCTTTAAAGGATCTTCAAGATTTACGCCATTTTTATTATTTACTTTTCGTCTATTTTATTATGCATGAATAAAGGCTTGTAATCTATTCTCCTCCCTCCTTTCTTTGCATGTTTATTTATTTAGTTTTTTTGTTATTTTATTTGTGTGTTAAAAGGCTTATAATTCTTTTCACCTCCCATCATTTTATTTGTATATGTATTATGTTATATGTTTCTTATTTTGATGAATGTGGGATTTAATAGGCATGAAATTAGACTCATGTGTAAACAAGGACTTAATCATAAAATTGGAAATATTTTGAAGGCAATTGCAATTTGCATGTATATAAAGAAATACTTTAATAATTAAAAGTAATAAAATACAAAACACACACGGAGGCCAACCGTAAGGTTAGGTGGGCATTCCAATCTCTAAGGACAATGAGGCCCTTCGTGGAATCCAATTGTTTCCGAACCCAATCTCTAAGGACGGCTATTGGGGCCCTCCGTGGAATCCAGTTGTTGTATAATATGTCCCAGGTCTCATCCGGGTGGCGACTCCCTTCTCCAACTTAGGCTTTAAGCCCATTTTATACTTTCTAGTGGGTCTTGAGCCTACACAGTGTTGTGGTAGTGAAACACTTAGGTGCACGTTAAACCCCGGAGCCTACAGTGGGGACTCCACTAGGGATTAATAGAGAAAATGATTCCAATGTTTTATATCTTATCATATTTAATTAGTATATTATTTCTTTTGCATTCACAACACCTTTTCACACAATGTGCACTCAGTCCTGAATAACCAACAATAGTTGTTGCTTTACTGCCCTGTTTTACTCAAACTTAGTGGTGGGGTATATAGCTATTATCACTCATGGCACGTATTTGTCCACGTCACATAGACCCTTGAGTGGAGAGACATAATAGAGGTATATCACTGTGGGAGCCAAAGCCAATTACCCAAGACTCAGCTCATATAATGACTTAGTAATTTTCTCTAGGATTTTTCCCAAATGCATGTGCCTTTTGCCATATAGTAATCCTTGAAATAAAACTCAAGCCCATTGTAAGCAGACTATGTCAAGTTAGGCCTTTAATGCCTACTATGGCCCATTGAGGTGGAGTTTAGTTTTATTTAAAAGAATTGCTACTTGTTTCTATCATTTTGAGAGTTATCTTGCACACATCAATTTTGTTATCCGCCGTTGATAATCAAAACCTAGACCAAAAATCCTAGGACAAGGAACTCACCATTTGAATACGCGTGTGGGAGAAATAAGGGTAGAGAATACTGTTTATGAGCTTTGTGATTGTTTCTTATAAATAAAGTGTGTGCTTTTATTTTTATTTTTTTTTTAAATCATGAACCTGCATTTCATGCATACACGTCATGCATATTTCTAATCCATGGCAATTACAGATATAGATTCATGTCATACTTCTGTCTGGACACGCTCTAGCACCAACGTCTAGTCAAGATTCCTGAAAAAATAGTAATGTTGGTTTTGATCCTGAACCCTTTAAGGAACAGTTGAAAGCAAAATTAGCTGCATAAACCCTGATAAATATACAGGAAATGATGGAACCGGCTAGACAGAAGCAACAAGCACCTCAGCCACCACCAATTAACCTTGATATTGAAAACTCTAGGAGAAAGCAAGTAGAAGATGATCTTGAGACTTTGTTGGCAAACCCGGCAGACCAGGAGGAAGTAGATATTTCTGAGACTATGGAAAAGACTGATTGGGCTAAGAATAATACCAAGGCCATGACTCATATCCAAATGATTATGAAAGAGAAAGGAATTGATGCTCCTCTAGATTATACTGACCTTAATTTGGATGAGAATGATGATCCGCTACCCTGAAAATTCAAGTTCCCAAATATAAAGAACTACAACGGGACTGAGGATCTGCATCTACATTTGAAGCATTATGTGACTTATGTAAAGGCAACTGAATTAACCAAGGCTCAAATTATCAAGCAGTTTCCCATATCATTAGAGGGTGCTCCAATTCACTAGTACTATACTTTGGAATCATATGTATAGAACGACTGGAAAGAGCTATGCGCTACATTTGTGAAATAGTATGGCTTTAATACTCAGTTGGAAGTCTCTTTAAGGGATTTGCAAAATACTAAACAGAGGTTCAATGAGTCTTTTATTGACTATTTGACCAGGTGGAGCGGGAAATTAGCATAAATAAGGCATGAGCCTACTGAGACTGATTAATTGATGTTAGCTATGGAAATGTGTGTTCTTCCTCTTTTAAAGAAGCTGAGGGACCACGAAATCTGAAACTTTAAAGAGTTGTACAGGTTCGAGGTTTAGAAGGAATCTGAATTAGCACAAGAGAAGAGATTTTCCAGTGGAAGGTCTTGGGGAAAAGAAGGGATTAGTTGAAGCAGTAATGTGCAGATCAATACCATATGACAACCTCGGAGATTTTCTAATTTAGGGAGACCTCTTTCGAAGGTTCTAGAGAGGCTTATTGAGAATAACCTTTTGTAACCTTTACCTCCAAAACTATTAGTGTTATGCCTTAGGGTTTAGGGTTTACTAAGTTTATGCTAAGCCATACTTTTCTCTTCCTTCTTCCTCCACCTCATTTTGTGAAAAGAAAATACGTAGAGAGACTTTGTGTTGTATGACAATAAAGGTTCTAGCAGACCTACTTTACTTTAGACTCCTTATTCATGTGGATACCGTAGAGGGTGTGATCATCTAGTGATGTCTCAATCCAAGAAAAAAAATACGAAAAGCTCAAGGTAAGGTGTCACCGGTGTGAACCCCCTCTCATCTTTCCAACAATCTTACCTTAAGATTATCTTGGTAAGTGTTTGGAAACCTTCTCAGTCAATCTAGTTCGAATTACATGGATCTGGGTTATGGGTTTTTGTGGTTAAAAGTTTTATTTTTTCGCTGCGTTGTGGATCACGAAACCCAACAAAAATAACCCTTACCAAATGCCAACCCAAAGCTCTACTGCAAGTTCCATTAAGTTATTGGTCATGACATTGATAACTGCACTAGGCTGAAATATGAAATCTAAGACTTGATTGATTTAGGCAAAATAACTGACCCAGAATCCAAGAAACCCAACACCCAAAGAAACCTTTTGCCTAATTACCGAAATGCCCCACCACCAAATGCACTCGTCCTTATGATTAACACTTGCCTAACAGAGGAGCAAGTTTTAAACTCCTTTATTGACATCACCCCTAACTCGCCTATCCCAAAACCAAAAAGCCTGAATCTGGAAGAGCAACCCACATAATTGACTGTTAATGTCCTGGACATGTGGAGCTCAAATGAAGAAGAGAGAGGAAAAATTGATATGTGGGATAGTGATGAGGAGAGAAGGAGCAAACAGGTCAAGAAGGTTATGGAAAAGAAAAAGGAAGAGGAAGAAAAACCTGTGTCAAAAGTCAAACTTGAGGATGAGAAAGAGGATTCAAAAGAAAAGCCAAAGAAAGAAGAGAAGATTGTCGCTAATTTTTGGGAATTACTTATGAATTCCAAAGCCCATTGGGAAGTACTAGTTAAGGCTCTAGATTAGAAAAAAGTTTTTATAGCTTGCACTCCTGAGTAGATGGTGAGTTCGTTGATGGAAAACCTTAAAGGCGCTATTGTATTCACTGATGACTACCTGCCATTAGAAGAGAGAGAACATTTCAAAGACTTATTCATTAAGGCTCAGGTAAAAGGCAAGCTGATATGTTGTGTAATGGTGGACAATAGTTCTGTTATTAATGTATACCCCTTGAAGATTATGCCTAAGTTGGGACTCGTCGTGGCTGATTTGAAACCATCAGATGTGATCATCAAAGCTTATAATGACACAAAATGGCTTGTTGAGGGGACCTTCAAAGCTTTAATCAAGACTAGACCTATAGAGACTTGGGTTAACCTCCATGTGATAGACATCCCGATGACTTTTGCCATTCTACTGGGGAGGTCGTGGTTTCATCCTTTGGGAGGGGTGCCTTCTATTGTTCACCAAAAGATCAAATTTTCACATGAAGGGAAGGCAGTTACTATTTTAGCAGAAACTGAGGTTGCAATTGCTGCTTTGAAGCTCGCTCCTAAGGAGATCCCTATTAGTCCCAGCTTTGAAGTTTGTGTATTATATGAAGATGAACTTGAGAAAATTATGAGCATTATTAGGAATGTGAATTTCATGCTCAACTTAGGACTAGGGAACAATCAGAATGGATCGCCAGAGTTTATGGAGTAGAAGATGTCAATTCTAAAGTATGGAATAGGGTATCATGGAAATGAAGATTCTGAGGAAGCCAATGGGACTAAAGCCAAAAGATGGGCACTTTGGGAAACATTTATGGACGAGGGCACTAGTTATCCATATAAGGGAGCTCTTGAACCTTTAATATTAGCAGGGAAGTTGGTCCCCAGATTTGAGATTTTTGTTGACTATGTGAATGGGGTCAAGGAAGTTGTTGTTGAGGATACACTAGTGGAAGAACTGGTGCTGACTCTAGAATCAGAGGAGGACATTACTACTACAGAGATGAAGGATGCTGATAATCAGAAAGAGGAGACAGACTTCGAGACCTTTTTCCATAATTCCATTATTGATGTCTTTCATAATTACTTTGATGTTTCTCTTGCTAACTTGTTTGAGACCGATGATGTGTTCTTTTTAAAAGTTGATGCAATGAAATATGAATTTGCCTATTTGTGTGATGTGTTTCGTAATGGTTATTCTGTTTGTTGACATTAATTCTATGCAAACTGAATCATTTAATCTAGGCACAAATTATGACCCTAAAAATATACTAATTGCTTCTTATTTAACTCCTGATGAAAGAGAAAAAATAAAAGAAATATTTATAAAAAGATAAAAAGTATTTGCTTGGAGTTATGAGGACATGTGTGGCATTGATAGAAAAATTGTAGAACATAAAATTCCTACATATTCTCACATTACATCAATGAAATAGAAGAAAAGGAGATTAAGGCCAGAATGGGCTTCTTGATTAAAAAGGAGGTTGAGAAGTAGTTGAAAGTGAAATTCTTGGAAGTAGTAGAATACACACAATGGCTAGCCAATATAGTTCCGGTTCCTAAGAAGGATGGGAGAGTTAGGATGTGTGTGGACTATAGCGATTTAAATAAAGCTTGCCTAAAAGATGATTTTCCTTTACCGCATATTGACACACTAGTCTATAGTGCAGCTTCCAGTATAATGTATTCTTTTATGGATGGATTCTCAAGGTAAAATCAGATAATGATGGCAGTAATCGACAAGCAGAAGACATCCTTCGCCACCGAATGGGGATGCTACACGACATGATCCATAAGGAGATAGAGCTATATGTGGACGACATGATGGTAAAGTCTCCAATTAGAGCAGGGCACTTTGAAGCTTTAGACAAATTCCTAGCAAGAGCTAAGAAATACAACCTCAAGTTAAACATAAAGAAATGTGTTTTTGGGGTAACTTCGGAAAAGCTACTAGGACATATTGTTAGTCAAAAAGGGATTGAGGTGGATCCGAATAAGGTTAAGGAAATCAGAGAAATGCTTGCACCTAAAACTGAGAAAGAAGTGGGAGGATTTATTGGATGGTTAAAGTACATTAGAAGGTTCATAGCTAAGTTAACTACCATCTATGAACCCATTTTTAAGCTCTTGAGAAAGAATCAACCTGTCATTTGAGATGATAAATGTCAGATGACTTTTAAAACCATTAAAGATTATTTCATAAATCCTCCAGTGTTACAACCACCAAGGTCAGGTAAACCTTTGGTCCTTTATCTAGCAATTGAGAAAGAAGTAGTAGGTGCAATGTTAGCCAAGGAAGATAAAGGAAAAGTTGAACATGCAGTGTATTACCTGAGAAAGAAACTCTTACCCTAAGAGTCCAACTATAGTCTGGTAGAGAAGATGCATTTGGCTATGATTTTGGCAACCAAGAAGCTTTGACATTCTTTCCAATCTTACAAAGTACATGCACTATTAAAGCAGCCAGGTGGTTGGCTCTACTCACCGAGTTTGATGTAGATTACATAGCAAAGAAAGTAGTAAAAGGGAGAGCTATAGCAGACTTCTTGGCTCAAAGTCTGCTAGATGATGAACAAGAATGGGAATTGGAGTTTTCAGATGAGTATTTAGGTGTAATAGAAATTCAGGGCTAGACAATGTACTTCGATGAGGCCGTTAACAATAAAAGAGCAGGCATTGGCATAATTATGATCATACCAAAGGGAGAGATGATTCCAATGGCAAAAAGGTTAGAATTATAAGTAACTAACAATCAAGCTGAATATGAGGCTTGCATCTTTGGTTTAGAAGCACTTCATAGTATAGGGCAGAAGAGGTCACAGTATATGGAGGCTCTATGCTAGTGGTAAAACATGCCTCAAAAGAATGGGAAGTAAGAGAAGACAAGTTGAAGTTGTATTGGGATTACTTGGTTATAGTTTTGCTATCTTTTACTCACTGCAAGTTTGTTCACTTGCCATGAGAGGAGAATCGAGTGGGTGATGCTTTAGCCACTTTAGCCTCAATGTGGGAAGGTGAAAAACAAACAAAAATCAAACCTCTTATCCTAGAAAAGTCTCAAACCCCCTGCTATGAAGAGATAACGGTGATGTCAGTCGGCACTACTGAGAAGTCGTGGTTCTATAATCTACAACAGTACTTAGAAACGGGGCAATTTCCTGAAGATGTTGATAAGAAGGAAAGGATATCTCTAAGGATGTTGTCTCATCAATTCATTAGTCATAATGGAATGTTATACAAGAGGATGCCAACTGGGGTGCACTTGAGATATGTTGACAAGAGCGAAGCCCAGGAGATCATGGAAGCAATTCACGAGGGGATATATGGACTGCATATGAATAGAACAGTCCTAGCTAAGAAAATAACCCATCAGGGGTATTTCTGGTTGACCATGGAAGTAGATTGTGTAAAGTTAGTGAAGAAATGTCGCAACTGCCAAGTGTATGGAGATGTTAGTCATATGCCTTCTATGGAACTTCAAGGATTAACTTCTCTTTGGCCGTTCGCAGTCTGGGGAATTGATATCGTCAAAGAAATAAAGCTAAAAGCATCTAAAAATCACCACTATATTGTTACAACAATCGACTATTTCTCTAAGTGGGTTAAAGTTGAGTCATTCACAATTATCGGGGCAAAATAAATGGTAAAGTTCATAGAACGAAGCATAATCTGCATATATGGGTTGCCTCATAATGTTGTCACTGATAATAGTGTTTAGTTTAGAGCAGAAGTGGCTACATTGCTAAAAGAATACAAAATTGATCACCATAAGTCGTCCCCATACAGACCACGGGCAAACAAAGCAGTAGAAGCGGCAAATAAGAATATGAAGAGGATTTTGTACAAAATTCTAGAGAATTATAAGGATTAGGCAAATTATCTACAGTTTCCATTGTAGGGATATAGGATCATTGCTAGAACATCGACTGGAGCTACTCCGTATTCATTGGTATATGGATATGAAGCTGTATTACCAGTAGAGGTCGAGATTTAGTCATTACAGGTTCTCTTGGAGTCCAAAATCCTTGAATATCAATGGGTAGAGAGCTGATTGGCATAACTAATATTGTTAAACGAGAAGAGAATGAAAGCCATGTATCACTCTCAGCTATATCAAAAAAGGATAACCCGAGCTTATAATAAAAAGATCAAGCCAGACAAGATCAAGGAGGGTGACTTAGTGTTGAAGCTTACTAAGCCAATCATGACTGATCCATGAGAAAAGTTCAAGCCGAATTGGGAGGGTCCATATTTAGTGAAGAAGTTGTTTTCCAAGGGTGCTGCGATTCTGTCTCATTTGGAAGGAAACGAGTTTAGAGAGCCTATTATTAACCTAGATAAACTTAAGAAATACTTTCTATGAAGTCTTGCTAAGGAGAAAACCTCAAAAGAGGCTGTCTACGCAAAAGCTAGAGACAAAACAAAATAAAAATAAAATAAAAGTCTGGCTGGATTGAAAACCTTAAAAAAGGCGATCCAGGCAAAACTTAAGGATATGCAAAAGGAGAAGGAGAGTAAAAATAGTTAGTTGAAAAATTTACAAGGGCAAGCCACCTAACGACATGAGTTGTGTTAGAAGCAAAATGTATAGTTATTCTTGTGCTTAAATTAAATGAAATGGTTTGCCTTTATTCTTGTTAAATGTCACATAAAAAGCTTGTTACAAGCTGTTTAACTAAAAGAGAGATTCCATTAAACAAAAAGTAAATACGACTTACATAACATGAACCAATCTATCTTTTTCTCCTCTTTTGTTGAATGCTTTTAATATTGGATGCCTTTAATTCCTACTCCGCTTTTTGCAATTGAATCCATTCCTTGTATTGTTCATCAGTAGACGGATCTCTGTGGTCAATGCCCCTTTCAATGATTCTACGATGCCAAGTTGCAACTAAGTTGTCTAGAAAGTTTTGAGTTAAGGGCCCTGGCTTGAATTCATGTACTGGGCCAATGATCTTTTGCTTCTTCCCATATTGAAGGCAAAGCTGAGAAGGGTCATAAAATGTGGCAAACTTAAAACTGGCTATGGAAACAAAGTAGGTGTATGATCGAACTATGATGTGTTGAATATTCCACTATGGACAAACCCATTGTACCTCAGTGTCAAGAAAGATGGCTAACCAGTCTGTCATGTTAGTAGGAATTGCTTGTAGTGCACGACTCTACAACTTTTTTAATTATACTTCAGAAAGTCTCTGGGAGGAGCATGTAGCCTTAATTTCTCCTGAAGCCATATCTATGATAGGAAGAGGTAAATAATAATGATAATGATGATAATACCTCTAGCAATATAGGGCTTCTAGTAAATCGTCTGTTGGTCGCAAGATTGTCTAGTCCAAAAATTGTTTCAGCCAGAATAATGGGTAGAGGATTTAAACCATATTTCACTTGCTCCAAGACATGTAATACCTGAAGATCACATCCACCAAAGAGAGATATAAATAAGAACTTAGTATACATACATAGAGCAATCATATGAGGCCAGCGTGTTTTCCTACTGTTGACAGCTATAGCGGCTTGTAGAAATGAATCTAGAATAATTTGGTCATTGAAAAGGTGCCTAACATATGAGTGGGCAAGTTTAATTGGCATGCCATGAGCTGAAAAATAACAGACATGTAGGGAGTATTCAACCATAGGATCACGAGTTGCTTGGAAAAGTCAGGAGTGTACCCAAGAATTGAACCAAATTCCTCTGGCAGGGGGCAGATTTCAAAGTTGTTGAAGCAAAAAAAAATGCTTCCTAGGGTCCCAAAAGTTAGCTACATAATGAAGAAAAGGGTAGTTGACGTTGAAAGCATTCAAAGAACAGAAGGTTGATAAGTGGAAAGGATCTAACATCGTCCAGTCATCTCCATTTAAGCTTTTGAGAATGGGATACAATTGTTTCAATATGATTTTTCTGTCATTATGGGGTTATGTGTTCAACTGTAATGAAGTGAGGTGTGCGGCAGATTTTTTCTGGTATTTAAATGAGGAAGGTTGCCTTAAAAGGACTTGATGTCAGCAGACTAAGCCACTAAGGCGTCCACCTTACCAAAAAGTGATGCCTTGAAATGAAAAGGAGAAGCCTTAACGGCAAAAGGCACCACCAGAAAGTAGTAAGGCGACCATCTTTATCATTAAAGGCGACACCTTAGCATATAAAGGTGCCGCCTCAACATAATAAGGTGACACCTTAGAATGCAAAAGTGCCGCCTTACTAGAATAAGGCGAATTATGGCTAGTGCTTTAATGAGCAATATTGGTGAATATGAAGCATATGACAGATGATAGATAACAAATGAATATTAAACTGAAGCAGATGATAGATAAATGTGATAATGTGAAAGAAAATTTTCACGCCATACTAAAGACCCAAACAAGCATTTTACATCTCATAATCCAAAAGAGTTCAAATTCTCCAGAAAAAAATAAATGAAGATAAAATAAAAATGTTGCCCAGTTTAAGATGAAATAGTCTTAAGACTCTGCAGACTCATCCTCATCAGTCTCAGAACCATTCTCCTCACTTCCATCATTGAAGCCTTCCTTTTCATCGTCGTTGCTCCCCTGGTTCTCCCCTATATTCTCCTCTTGGTCCTTTGGTTGGTTGTCTTCACCACTTTCACTCACAATTAGATTATAGGCCTACAACTGATGATGTAACTCCTCAATATGTGCCTTCAAAGCTACACTGTGATCTTGTCTAAACAAATAAGAGAAACAAGTAAGCTTGGCCATGCATACATGCATACATATAGAAATAGCATTAACTTACCCTCCATTGCTGAGTGACAATCATCAGGTGACTGCAATTGGCCTCACCCAACCTATATAGCCTCTCTCCCTCCTCTCTAGGAATCTACATGAATTATATTGTCAAAACTAACATGATTTATAGGAATAAAAAGAGCAAGAAAGTTAAAAGCAAAAGAATCTCACGTGAGTGGTAGTGGGAGGAAGAAACTGGGGCCTGAAGCTGTCATCTAGAGTCAAGTATTGGCGAGACATGGTGCTAGGAGGTGCTCAATATCGAGTAAGTAGATTAGGCATGCGAGCGATGGATCCAATGACCACTCCCGAACCAGCAGGCCCTGTCCTAGTAGCAGGAGACACGATGTGTGGTCTCTGAACAGGTCTCTCTCTGGAAGGGGGAGAATGAATCTTGGCACCAGCTCCGAAGGCCGAGGTCTTCATGAACAAAATACTGTGTGAGGATGTTCTAATAAAATGGGGTAATAAGAGAATTATAACTTAAAATACTCACCCCAACAGTGGAGGAAACAGGAAGGGGAATTGTCCATAATAGAAAGGTCCGGATGAACTCCTTATATATTTATTTCATCTTGGTCCTAACATGGAAATCCTCAGCTGGAACTCCTGCTAACGCCTCATCCAACTCACGATCAACCAGTTTGTGGGTCCAGAATATAAAATGTGAAGGAGTGTCAGAAATGCGACTATCATTAGGACCCCTACGCCACTCAAAGACTCGCTCCCTGAGATACCATGTCAAGTAACTGGTCCTCTGAGCAAGACCCTCTTGATAGATCAAGGCTCTGAACGAATCATAGCTTCAATCAATAATCGTGAGGACCCCACAAATCTTGCTTAACTTATTTAGAAAAGTTGATTAAAACTTTGAAACATAAGTAACTAAATTTTGTTTCTATTTTTGCCTTTTCAGTTTTACCTTATCCTAAGGAAGCGAGTTGAGATAGGAACGATATACATGCAAGCTGGCAAGTTCGTGATGAAAGGTCCTACTCATGCCTCATCAAGCTAAAGCAGGGAAAGGGTCGTCTCTAACAGCGAAAATCTCTTTAATGAACTTGATCGCTAAACCTCAGACCTGTGGAAACGAAACATTGATCAATATAAAGAATGAATCCATAACATGAAATATAAAGTGGACTTACCAAGAAAGCATGCTAAAATCCATAAAGTCTTTTGGCTCCCCCCACTAAAGCTTCCATCCCATGATAGAGGTAAGTCAGCACTATAGATCCCCAATCATAGGTGGAAACCAAATCTAAGTATCGTAAGGGCATCAATACATAAGGTCGATTAAACTGGCAGCATCAGAGAATAGGGGTACTCCCCTATAGATAAACCAAGAAAGCATGAACCACCTGATCTATTTGGGTCGGATATGTCATACTCTCCACCTATACAGCTGTATAGTGAGTCAGGATAGAATCAATCTTGATGGTTCGGGTCCCCTTCATAGAAGGAACCATACCGAGTAGTCTCTGAAAATAAGTAACATGTTCTGGAGAGTTCACGTTTAGGCTTATGTCAAATGAAACTATATCTCCAGCACATTATATCCTCGTCATAGCAGCAAAAGACACTGGGTCTAATGTGAACTCGCCACAGGGGAGATGAAAGGTATATGTAGAATCAAACCAGTGCTTCATCAACACGTGTAGGGACTAATAATCATTTTTGCCATGAAGGTTAGGGAGAGCGAGAATGAAAGGCACAAATCCACTCGCGTATGACTACATGAAGCCGCTCGTACCATCCTCGAACTCCACTCGTATTCCCTACACCCTTCACAGTGTGAGGATCAGTTTGTAATAGAAAAAGGGAAGTGTTTCATAATAATTTCTCTTAAACTTGACTCAGATTCCTATTGATAAGGTGAATCACATTATGCTAAGGTGAATCACCTTTATATTATAGCAATGCTTTAAATTATTAGGCAAAGTTATTCTATGGCGAATCATGGCAGTTTGCCTTAATAATAAGATGAATGCCTTATCATTAAGGCAATTCATCAATCGTATTAGGCGAAGCCATGATATGCCATTAAGGTAAATTGCATCAGTTTG
This sequence comes from Mallotus repandus, assembly GCA_949671775.1. NCBI lineage: Eukaryota > Viridiplantae > Streptophyta > Magnoliopsida > Malpighiales > Euphorbiaceae > Mallotus > Mallotus repandus. The sequence goes on from CATIWM010563372.1 coordinate 14,148, forward strand.
CCTTATCAATAAGGCAAATGCCCCATCAATAAGGAAAACGCCTTAGCAGAATCTGAACAAATTCAAACAAGAAATCGATGGCAAATCATAAATGCACATAAATCTAAATCTAGTTTAAATAAAAAAAATAAGAGAAAACATGTATAAATAACTGACCCAATTTATTTTGACAAAAAAATGGAAGATAAGACGGCTTACCTTGCCTATAGCTGAAGAACAGAGGTGGGATGGCAAGGCCTGAGTTACAAACCATACAGTGCCCATTTGTAAACCCAGTGAGTTAGGTGCCCGGGCCGAAGGCAATACCCTATTCAATGTAGGAGGAGGTGGCGTGCGATCGAGATCCATAATGAAGACAGTTCTACATGAAGAGAAGGAATGTGCTTCTTTTTTATAATGAAAAAGAGACTGGGAAGGAAGTTAGTTTAGAATGGCTTATATATGTTTCACAAAATTACTGCTCTATCCTTATTCATTAGAAAGAAGTAAAGCTAACCATGCAGGGTTTAAAATATAAGAACATCACCTCTCAGGCTGTGCCCTGAGGACGACGGTGCAAATTTCAAGACAATGACCTCTTGAGTTGTACCTCGAGGCAGGCGACACAAATATGAAAAATTAACCTCTCGAGTTGTACCACAAGGCTGAAGCCATGTATTTCAAGATTCAACCTCTTAGGTTGTACCCCAAGGTAGACGGCACGAATTTTAAAGAAGTAACCTCTTGGATTATACCCTGAGGCTGACGGTATGAAATTTGGAGAATCAATTTTCTCAAGTCGAATGTATCCTTATTGATTATGCATGTTGATTTTTTGAAAATAATTGATTAAATGAATTTTTTTTTTTCAAAAAATCAAAGGGGAAAACTATAGACACTGGTTTGATCAACCCGCAATGGAAGCCCGCTGATGAAAGTGATGGACACCGAATACAAGATCAAAACTTAGAAACCCTTTAGAAAATGAGTTAAGGCCCAAACACTTATTTTAAGAACCAGGTCCACTATTTCTTTTAAAATGAGCATCAGAGGCCTGGAGACACACGAAGCCCATCGAAAAGCTCTGAGTCCAATCATACTAAGGCACCGCCTTAGAGCCAGAATGATCGCCTTTTCCATTAAGGTGATCGCCTTAACATCATAATCTTTAATTTAAAAATAATTCTAGACAAAGAGTGCCAGATGGGCATGTTATTGAATTCATAGAGGGAACAGTTTAGGTGAGAAAAAAAAAGAAAGAAAAATATAGGAGAGGAGCTTTTTTCGGAGAGGTTTAGGAGGGATTTTCAGGGTAGGGGTTTTGGTTGTCTGAACAAAAAAAGAGGGAAGGGAGACTTTTTTCTATAAAAAGGGGAAGAGAACCTTTGAAAAGGGGTTCAATATCATCCAGTAAAAAAGAGAAGGGATTTCAGGAAACAAATTCATTCTTCACCTCTGAGGGTAGCAGTTAGGGAATTCAATCAGTGCAAAAATAGTAACCTCCTCTCTTCAACTTTGGTTTTCTTTTAGTTCATTTTCTTGTTTAAACATGACATAATCTCTTACTAGTTGAGTTATTTTCTTGCATTTTCTGTGATTATTAGAAGTGTTTATCATTTTATTATCATTTTTGTATAAATTTTATTGCATTGGTAAGAATAGTGCCTTATTACAATAAGGCAACACCTTATTGTACAAAGGCGATGCCTTACCATAATAAGGCACCACCATACTAGTATTTACTTTTTTGATTCAGGTTTGTTTCTCTTTCAGAAATACTTTCATGGTGTGATCATGATGTTGTCTATGAGTATGTTTTATCAAATGTCTATCATGATTTCCTTAAACTATGGATTTATTGGTGTCAGTTATTATTTTGATAAACTGAGTATTTAACATTTATATCTGTGGTTGGCCATATTTTAATATGTTCTAGTTATTATTATCATCATGGTTATTATTTGTTATTTGTTTCCAAAATAAACTCTGTATTTTATAAGAGCAAAAAGACAGCGCCTTAGTAGAGTAAGACGTCGCCTTAGTGCCTTAAGGCAGTGCCTTACCACAATAAGGCGCCAATCTCCTTCGCCTCATGGTTTCTTTGCATGATTTGTGTCACCTTAAATTAAGGCGATGCCCTATTATATTAAGGCGACACCTTATTACAGTAAGACGTTGCCATAGGAGTTGTCATTTCAATTTAATTTTTATTTTTTATATTTATTATTCTGTGAATCATATGCTATTATAATGCTTAATTTGTTTATTACAGTTTCTTTTATCTATCAACTGTAGCTATCTGTGATTATACTAGATACAATTATCTGTATTCATTTTATTCTATTTTTTTAAACATTAACTCTATGTTTTCTTGTGTAGGATTTATTTTAGAGAAATTGATAATTTTTGTTTGCTTTCAGGATGAATCAGGGTGATAATTAATCACCAAACTATCCCCTATCTTTAGAGAATCTTCTAGATTTATGCCATTTTTATTATTTACTTTTCATCTATTTTATTATGCATGATTAAAGAGTTGTAATATATTCTCCTCCCTCCTTTCTTTGCATGTTTATTTATTTAGTTTTTTGTTATTTTATTTGTGTGTTAAAAAGGTTGTAATTATTTACACCTCCCCCCATTTCTTTGTATGTGTATTATGTTGTATGTTTCTTATTGTGATGAATGTGGGATTTAATAGGCATGAAATTGGACTAATGTGTAAACAAGTTCTTAATCATAAAATTGGAAATTTATTGAAGGCAATTGCAATTTGCATGTATATAAAGAAATAATTTAATAGTTAAAAGTAATAAAATACAAAATACACATGGAGGCCAACTGTAAGGTTAGGTGGGCATTCGAAAAGCCCATACCCAGTTTCCAAACTCAATCTCTAAGGACAATGAGGCCCTTCGTGGAATCCAATTGTTGTACAGTATATGCTGGGTCTCATCCAGGTGGCGGCTTCCTTGTCCAACTTGGGCTTTCAGCCCATTTGTACTTTCTAGTGGGTCCTGAGCCCACACAATGTCATAGTTGCCAAACACTTGGGCACGTGCTAAACCCTACCGCCTACAATTATGTTATACTTTTGTCACTTTCGAGATGAATTTGTATATATTAATTAAAAAATATGATTTTTTTAAGGTATATGGAGTTAATTGGAATATAAGTATACCATATACGTGAATGTTATAAGTAATAGAACCAATAAAAAATTTTGATCGAGTAAGCTAAATTATTTTTATTATTCATTATTCAAATTATCATAATCTCATCTTTAGAATAATTTTAATGGTTTTCTAATAGGAAGGAAGTTCGAATATCAAAAAGAAATTATGAAGTCACATATTTATTCAAAAATATATTTATTTTGTATATTTCATAGTATAACTCTCTTAATTTATCATCATCATCATTATCATTACAATCTCATAGTTTTTGTTAGGCATAATACATCTATGACCCCCTATACTTGTCAT
>CATIWM010563429.1:0-20455 GCA_949671775.1 Mallotus repandus
AACAAAGCATGTATTAATAATACATTTAACTTCCACACTCGAGACCATTATTGTTTCAAAGCTTAAATACTTCAAGTAATTGAAGTAATAACTAAACTGAGTTGAAACATTTTAATAAATCAATTCAAGTTCATAAAACAATATAAAAATATCTTTTTATTTCTGTTATAAAAATATTTAAAAGGCTTGAACATCTACTCACCAATACAGCCTATAAACACACAAGCCAGCTCACCGAATTTGCTTAAGTTGCACTTGCACTTCCCTTACCTTTTCCAGCACCTAACAAATAAATTTTCATTTAAAAATCATCAAAATAATAATCCCACATGCTAATCTAACCATGCAGCCCCCAAAATATATGCATAAAATGCAATTAAGCTTAATTCTTCAATTCAACTTCATTAACTCTAAAATAGTTGTTTGCAGGCCTAAATTAGAAAAATCACTCTGGCATGTAGAAATAGAATTTTAACCTAAAATTTAAAAAAAAACTCAGATATATATGTATAGTATCTTCAAGAAAAAGTTTACTTCAATTTCTCAACTATTAAAGGGGTTAAGGATAGCTCAACATAATCAGCTTCAATAGTCCTGGCAGACAGAGCAAATAAAAATATTGCCTTGATTGACTATGTTACAGATAGAATCAGCTCTAATTTCAAACTAAAAAGTTTTAAAGGACTCTTTCAAGTTTTCTTAGAATCAAACCAAACTTAATTTAGAGTTTCTTACCTCAATATATATAAAAAGTATATGAACTAGTTTTAACCCATTAACTTTGTAAACCTGGTTTAAAAGCTGACTTTGAAAAATTTATGGGACTTATAGAAAAGAAATTTTTAGCTAAAATTTGAATTAGTCTTAGATATATATGTCTATAATATTTTTTAAAAATTTTACATCAATTTAATAACCAAAAAAATAATTATAGATAAGGAATTACAACTAGTTCAAAGGAACTGATAGACTAAGCAATAAAATGTTTTTTTAATTACTCTAACATAGAGACTGAATCAGATAATTCTTAAAGATAAAATTTTTTTGATAACTCTTCAAAGTTTCCAGATCATCAAATAAAACTTAATTTGGAGCTCTTTAGCTCAATATATGATCGAATTACAGAGATTAATAAACTAGACTTTATGAACCCGAAATTTGCAACTTAAGAACCCTAAATTAAATCAACCAAAATACTTAAAATATTTACCAAATCAATCAATAAAGCTTTATGGATAATGATTACAGCCTGAAAATTGATTTAGGGTATGACAATTCTCCCCACCTTAGGAAATTTTGTCCTCAAAATTATACTAGAACAAATGAAGATATTGGTTTCTCATGTCTTCCTCTCGTTCCTAAGTTGCTTCCTCACTCCCGTGGTGTTTCCATAATACTTTCACCAAAGGTATGGTTTTATTTCTCAATACCTTGGTTTTCCTAGCAACAATTGCAATTGGTTCTTCTTCAGAAGATAAATTCTCTTTTAATTCTATAGGTTGGACTTGCAAAATGTGACTAGAATCACTCTTATACCTCTTCAACATGGACACATGGAAAACATTATGAATCCAAGACAATTCTGGAGGTAAATCCAACCTATAGGCTACTGGACCAACCCTCTCAATCACCTCATATGGACCAATGTACCTAGGGCTTAATTTTCCCTTTTTACCAAACCTTAATACTCATTTCTAAGGTAAAATCTTTAAGAAGACCTTATCACCCATATTGTACTCTATCGATTCCCTTTTCAAATCTACATAACTCTTTTGTCTATCTTGAGCTTCGTTTAATCGATCCTGAATTAACTGCATCTTCTATGTTGTCATCTGTATAATTTTTGGACCAACTAATCGCCTTTCCCCAACTTCATCCTAACATACTAGAGTTCTACACTTCCTACCATACAGGGCTTCATAAGGTGCCATCCTCAAACTAGAATGAAAAGTGTTGCAGTAGGCAAATTCCATCAAAGGTAGATGTTTATCCCAGCTTCCCTGCAATTCCATCACATAAGTTCAAAGCATGTCTTCTAATATTTGGATTGTCCTCTCTTACTGGCCATCTATTTGGGGATGAAAATTTGTACTAAACCTCACCTTAGTACCCAAAGCATGCTGCAAACTCGGCCAAAATCTGGATGTAAATCTTAGATCTCTGTCTGATACAATAGAAAATGGAACTCCATGCAGTCTTACTACTTCTTTGATGTAGATTTTAGCTAGTATATCTAATAAATAACTCACTTTCACAGGAAAAAGGTGAGCTAATTTAGTGAGTCGATCAACAATCACCCAAACTGCATCATGTCCCTAGTGATGAGTCCTTGGCAACCCAACCATAAAATCCATAGTAATATGCTCCCACTTCCATTCAGTAATAGGGAGAGGTTGCAATGTTCCCATTGGATGTTGGTGTTCTGTTTTAACCTGTTGGCAAACTAAACATTTAGCCACAAAATCTGCAATGTCTTTCTTCATCCCATACCACCAATAATTTTCCTTCAAAGTACAGTACATTTTCATGCATCCTGGATGCATAGCATATGCTGAATTATGTACTTCTTCCATTATCCCCCTTTTCAAAACTTTAACACTAGGTACACATAATATGCCCCTATAAAGTAAAGTACCGTCTTTTGAAATTATAAAGTCTGTCTTGTTACCTTGTTGGACTTGGTGCTTAATCTTTACCATTTGTTCATCTTAACCCTGTGCCTCCCTAACTCTTTCAATCAACACTGGTCGAATCTTTAAAGTAGCTAGCAATGCTCCTTTCTCACCCTGAGCTAACTCCAAATTTAATGCCCTTAACTCAAGTAACAATGGAATTCTCATAGTGTGGATATGAGATAAACTACTTGAGGACTTCCTACTGAGTGCATCTACTACAACATTAGCTTTCCCTGGGTGATATTCAATAGTCAAATCATAATCTTTTAGAAGCTCACCCCATCTTCTTTGCCTTAAGTTCAACTCTTTTTGACTTAGTATATACTTCAAACTCTTTTAATCTTTGAAAATCTGACACTTCTCACCATACAAATAATGCCTTCAGATCTTCAAAGTAAAAACAACTGTTGCTAGCTCTTAGTCATGTGTAGGATAGTTCAATTCATGTCGCCTCAATTGTCAAGAAGCATATGCTACCACTTTACCCTGTTGCATTAAAACACAACCCAAGCCATTTCTAGATGCATCACTGCACACAATATACTGTCACTAGAAGTGTCAACATAGGTACTGAAGTTAAACATGCCTTTAATTCATCAAAACTATTTTGGCACTCTTCATTCCAGAAAAACTTCATATTCTTCCTTAACAATTTTTTTAAAAATGAAGCAATAATAGAGAAGTTTTTCACAAATATCTTATAATATCCTGCCAACCTTAGAAAACTATGCACCTCATGTACACTAGTAAGTGGTTTCCAACTGAGAATTGCTTTAATCTTCTTTGGATCAACATACACTCCCTCTGCTGAGATAGCATGCCCCAGAACTACTACTTTCTCTAGCCAAAATTCACACTTGCTAAACTTAGCATACAATTGTTTATCCCTCAGTGTCTGTAGCACAATTCTTAAATGCTCAGCATGTTCTTCCTTGGATCATGAATACACCAAAATATCATCAATAAATACAATGATAAAATTATCCAAATAAGGCTTGAATACTTTGTTCATTAAATCCATGAATGCCGTAGGAGCATTAGTTAACCCGAATGGCATCACTAGAAATTCATAATGCCCATATCGAGTTCTAAATGCTTTTTTGGGTACATCTGCTTCCTTAATCTTCAGCTAAAGATACTCAAATCTTAAGTCAATCTTTGAAAATACTCTAGCTCCTTACAACTGATAAAACAAGTCATCAATACGTGGAAGTGGATACTTGTTATGCACAGTCACCTTATTCAACTACCTATAGTCAATACACAATCTCATGGTACCATCCTTCATCTTCACAAACAGAACTAGTGCACCCCAAGGTGATACACTAGGTCTAATATAGCCTTTATTAAGTAATTCTTATAATTGCACCTTCAATTCTTTCAATTCTGCTGGAACCATTCTATATGGAGCTTGTGATATAGGAGTTGTCCATGGCTGTAAATTTATACTGAACACAATCTCTCTATTAGGTGGCAATTCTTGAAGATCTTCTGGAAATATATCTGTAAACTTATTTACTACAGGAAGACTATCAAGCTTTTGCCCCTCTAAACACAATTTTACCACCAGCAGGCATTTGAAACTCTATTTTCTTCTTATAGCAGTCAATTATTGCTTGATATTTGGTTAAGAAATCCATGCCAAGAATCACATCAAACATTTATAATGGTAATGGATCCAAGTCTGCTTCTAATTTCTGACCTCCAAACTCTAACTTACAAGCCTAATAAACATATCTACAAACCACTGATTTACCCACTGGCATATCCACAACCAAACACTAGTCCATCACACTTTTTTCTTTTGGTATGCATGATGCGAAATATGATGCAATGAATGAGTGAGTTGCACCTGGATCATTGCCACCAAATATAGTTAACCTACCGAAAATGACATCATGTGATGATGTTGTCTCATGTTGTGTCATTGCAAAGACCCTGGGCTGCACTGAAGATCTCTCTATCTGTATAAGTTGAATAGGTTATGTTGATGTAGATGTACTACCCTCTCTGTTAACACCGGTTCCTGAACCTCTACTTGTACCTCTACCAAAGCCAGAAGACCTACCTCCTCTACCAACTGTGCCCTGAATACCTCTACAGTACTGGTGCTAAATTGTACAAGGTTAAGACAAACCCTCCTAATATGGCTAGATCCACCACACTCAAAATATTGGATAGTCCTTTTCCTACAATCTCCCTCATGTACACGGCCACATGTAACACAAGGTGCGATCCATCTAAATAAACCACCTGCATTAGCTATTGGTTTTCTGACAGAGCTTTGACTGAACTAAGAGGATTGTGGCCTATTAGTGCCTGACCAAGTTCAAGGCCCTCTATTACCTTTGAATCCTCCTATCTCTGATCTTTGTTGAGATGTACCAACTCCCTTACTGAATCCCTTCTATTTTTCTGTCCAAACTGGGGCCTTTAATTTGCCTTCTTATTATATTTCTTCTCTATGCTTTTCTTTCTCCATTGCCTTTTCAACCCAGCCCCTAAATTTTGGCCTTCATATAGTGATAATTCATTTTTCAACACTATTTGTAGGCCCTCTTTAAATCTGTAACATTTATGAGCTTGAGTTGGGAAAATATCTGAAGCATACCTATATAACTCCTCAAATTTATCCATGTATTCTTGCACTAACATTGCCCCTTGTTTCAAAGCAATGAACTCATTCTTCTTTTTATCCTTAAATGCATTTGTCAAATATCCTTTATAAAACTCAGCCTTGAACACATCCCAAGTTAACTGACCTTCATACAATAATCTTACCTGAGCAAACCAAGCATCTGCCATATCATGTAAAAGGCCATACACATTATCAACTTTGTATGCCTCAGTTAATGTAAGAGTATTAAAGGCTTTCTCTGTAGCCCTCAACCATTTATCTACCTCTTGAGAATCAACAAAGCCATGAAAGTCGAACGCCCTACATTTCTTAGCGTGCTCAATTACATCTCCAGGCCTCGTTCCCTGTTATTAGGCTATTAAAGTAGCGATAATAGTCTCTGCAAGTACTCTGGGATCAAGTTGCAACACAGGCACAATAGGGGGTGGGGGAGGTGGAGGTTGCTCAATAATAGGGGTTATAGCCTTAGACTCTAGCTTAAGATTAGCACTACCACTAGACTCTGCTCGATTTACCTCGTTGGCCAACTCTTCCTTGTCTAGGTGGCCTAGCACGGTTCCTTTTCGGTGGTATCCTATAATATAACAAAAATATTTTCAATATTTCATCAAATTACAGAGACAGCTTAGTTTAAAGGACCATTGAACAAAGCTCTGATATCAAAATTGTCATACCTCGTCTCACATTGCCTGAGATGGACATTTAAAACCAATCATTAACAAACTATTTAATTTAGTCTAAATATATTATAAATATCGTTATATTTGGAAAAAAATTAAATTAATCTCTCTTAAAAGCATAGTCTTATTCATATATATTACAATTAAAGATTAAGAACTTTTAAAATAATACATATTTATGAATAGTACAATATGTATTTATGAATAGTAAAATACATATACAGTAATCCAATAATATAAAAATTTTCATCATCATTTTTAAAAAAATTAAAATGATATTACCCTGTATAACTAGAAACACAGTAGTGAAAATATTATCAAGATAATACAAAACACATTTCTAAACTATTATATTACATATAACTTAGCCACCCTTATTTAACTTAAAAACACTCTTTTACAACGCTTACATAAATAAAACTAAAAATAAATAAAATACAAGGCTTAACTGAGAAGGATGTTGGCCAACCTTATTCTGAAACTTCTATCTACACTCACTCAACTTTGTTCACTAACTATCATGCCCTGCTATCTAAAAATATTTTTAAAATAGAGTAAAATGAGTACAGAAATACTAAGTGAATAGATATATCAAAAAGAAAATAATTGGGTTAAACTAAACACATTTAACTTCTCAAATGCTAATAATAGAGTATATGAAAATCATATTATAATTGACTTAAAACATGAAATCCTTTCTCATTTTCAAACTTGTGCAAAGCACAGCTAAGTAAAACACATGTCTTTTTAAGCATCATTAATTTTTACATCTATTAACCATCCTTATAATAAACATCACAACCTAGCCATAACATACAGGTCATCACAAACTCACTCTTTAGGCACAATTGAAGGCTAACCCTTCAACTATATTAGCACAGAACGATCCTTCTACTTTCACCATCCTGCAATCAAGTGCCCTGTTGTTTATTGTGCAATAACAACCATCAAAATCTCAAATGGGCATATACCACCTTAGCACATTCACACATCTTATATAGGGTGGTAATGCACAAATCAAATGTCATTTCCTCAAAATAATCAATCAAATAATATTATCATATTTATGGTTCAATAACCATTCAAAATCAAAAAATCTTCATCATAATTCAAAGAAGAGAGAAGCCATGTAAAGCATAAATTTAAATTACCAAGTAAATAAAATAACTTCAAATTAGGTTACAAAATAAAGCATGTATTAATAATACATTTAACTTGCACACTTGAAACCATTATTGTTTCAAAGCTTAAATACTTCAAGTAATTCAAGTAGTAACCAAAATGAATTGAAATATTTTAATACATCAATTCAAGTTCATAAAACAACATAAAAATATCTTTTTATTGCTGTTATAAAAATATTTAAAAGGCTTAAACATCTACTCACCAATACAGCCTACAAACACACAACCCGACTCACCGAATTTGCTTAATTTGCACATGAGCTTCCCTTGCTTTTTCTAGCACCTAACAAATACAATTTCATTTATAAATCATCAATATAATAATCCCACATGCTACTTTAACCATGCAGCCCCCAAATGATATGCATAAAATGCAATTAAACGTAATTCTTTAATTCAGCTTCATTAACTTTAAAATAGTTATTTTCATGCCTAAATTAGAAAAATCACTCTGACCTGTAGAAAAGGAATTTTAACCAGACTTAGATCTATATGTCTATTATCTTCAATAAAAATTTTACTTCAATTGCTCAACTATTAAAGGGGTTGAAGATAACTCAACATAATCAGCTTTAATAGTCCTGGCAGACAGAGCGATTAAAAACCATGTTACAGATAGAATCAGCTCCTATTCCAAATTACAAAGTTTTAGAGAAATCTTTCAAGTTTTCTCATAATCAAACCACACTTAATTTGGAGTTTCTTACCTCAGTATATACAAAAAGTATCTGAATTTGTTTTAACTCATGAACTCTGTAAACCTGGTTTAGAAGCTGAAATTGAAAATTTTTTGGGACTTATAGAAAAGGAATTTTGAGCTTAAATTTGAACAAGTCTTAGACATATATGTCTATAATATTCTATAAAAATTTTACATCAATTGAATAACCACAAAAGTAATTATAGATAAGGAATTACAACTAGTTCAAAGGCACTAACAGACTAAGCAATAAAATATTTTCTTTTATTACCATAACATAGAGACCGAATCAAATCAAGCTTAAAGAGGAAAAATTTTAGATAACGCTTCAAAGTTTTCAGATCATCAAATAATACTTAATTTATAGCTCTCTAGGTCAAGATATAATCAAATTATAGAGACTAATAAACTAGACTTTATGAACCCAAAATTTACAACTTAAGAACCCTAAATTAAATCAACCAAAATACCTAAAATACTTACCAATCAATCACTAAAGCTTTAGGTAGGGGTGAGCATCAGTCAGTTTCAACTTTGGTTTGATTTTTAATATTTTTCAAAAACTAAACCCGAAACCGACTTAATCGATTAATATAAATAAATTCAAAGAAACAAAAAAAAACAAGGCTCATGAGCGGTGGAATGATTATGGGCGCGTCTCTCTTACTTCAAAACCTCGGTTCGAATACTAGAGGAGGCATATTTGCCTTTTTTTTGGGTTTTCCCAAGTCTTCCTAATAAGAATTATAAGGAAAAAATTGTATAGGTTATGGGATTCGAACCCACAACCTTTATAAAAGGTATATAAACAGCTTGCCACTTGGCCACTTTTGTTCTAATGACATATTTTAGTTCTAAAATGTATTTATTATTAACAAAGTTTGGTTTTTCGGTCAGTTCGATTAATCGATAAAAATTTGCAAATCTTCAAAAATGAGAATCAAACCGACTTGATTCGGTTCAATTCTTTAGTTCGGTCGATTTTTGTTCACCCCTAGCTTTAGGGATAATGATTACAACCTAAAAATTGATTTAGATCTTCAAATTCCTCTTGAAAATCAAGCCTAAACTTTTAAAATCAAGCAGCCCTCTCTTTTTTTTCAAAGTTTTTTTTCTTTGTTTCTTTGTTTCTTTGTTTCTTTGCTTTCTATGGCTACTTAGGGGTGTGAATTCTGCCGGTTTGGTCAGTTTTGGGTAATTTTTTATCCAAACAGAATTAATCAAACCAAACCAAATCAAAACTGAATCGAATAGAATCAACTAGAAAACTGAACCGACCCATTTTAGGTTCATTTATGCCCCTATTATTTTCTACAAAGCCCAGATAAGCCCCCCATTTTTTTTGGCTCAAATAACTTAGGGTTTCATTAAAACCACATTTTTTGCCCCTTTTAAATGGAGAGAATATTTCAAATGAGAATGTCGTTTACCTTGTTACTGACATGGAGACCATGCAAACTAAAAAGGCTGCAACTGACGCCACATATGAAGACCATTCAGGAAAGCTAAAGAATTGGCGCTGCTGCATTAAATTCCAACTACCACCATGTACCATCGTTCATAAAGGCAGAGAAGGAAAAAAACTCCCCAATTTCACCTTCTTCTCTATTTCTAACCCCCACATTTGCGAAATTTACTATACAAAACAAGAAAAAAACATGTCATTGCTTTGCTTCTGAAGGATAAAAAAGGTGAACTTCTATTTGACAGAGTTAATTTTATTTATTTTGTTTTATGTCAGTGCAATGACAATGCTTGTTAATATTGTTTTCCATTTTAGTGGAAGTTGGGAGTGGGTTAAGGGAAAACTTAAATATCTGAATGGGGATATAGACATTTTATATGATTTTGATGTGGATTATCTTTGTTACAATGACCTGCTATATAGATACCAAAAAACATATGGGTTTCCATCAATACAAAAAAAATTTGTTCTTAAGCCTGGAGAAGAACTTAAAATGGGTTATTTTTAGTACATGATGATAGAACAATTAGGAAGGTATTAGATTATATAAACAAGTATTCATGGCTTTCTGAAGTAAATTTTTATGCTGACCATGAGATTGATACACCATTGTTTACACCAAAAGTGTTAGAGCTTGAATTCTTGCAAACTGAACCTGAGGAATTTGGCACCCAATATGATTCTAATACCTTTGGTCCTGATGCAAATGAACCACTGGGTGATTGTGGCACCCAATTTTTGTTTGTTAATACTACGAGTGGTCAAGCCTCTGCACCTAGACCCCTGAAGCAACTGAACCAGCAGCATTTGATGAGACTGCATATATACCTGGGGAGCCTGCACTTACAGTTGAACCCCATCAGACTGAACCTCATGCAACTGATCAACATGCAAAAGAACCAGCTACTTCCAACTATATGGGGCCTGAGGGTTACATAAGTGAGAGTGAATATGAATCATAACATAATGGTAACCAGACAAAAGGTTCATATGATGAGACAGATGATGAAAATGATGACACAACACCACTAAGTGAGAGGGTAAGGTATGATGGGGCAAATGGTCAAGGGCACTTCATGTTTGGCATGACATTTGCAACGGCTCAAGAAGCCAGAGATGCAATTACCAAGTATGTTATGTTGTTTGGGTATAAATTAAAACTCAATCCAAATGAACCACATCGAATTGTGGCAAAGTGTAAAAATGAGGTTGGTTGTCCATTTATGCTCAAAGTGTCAAAGGATGACAAGAATCCTGGGTTAGCCATTAAGACTTTGAAGGCTGAACATCTCTACTTTTGACACTACTCACTTCCATCAGTAAGTGCAAATTTTATTGCTTCTCATTTCAAGTCAAAATTTTATCTAAATCTAGGTTTCAAGGTGAAGAATATACAGTAAGAGGCTGAAGAAATTTTGAAAATTAATGTTAGTTTTCAGAAGTGCAAGAGAGCTAAAAGGATGGTAATAGAAGAACTCGATGGCTCTTATAGGGTGCAATTTCAGCAACTAGAAGCTTATGCAACAGCTCTGAAAAGTAGTAATCCTAGCACCAAAGCAGAGATTGAGCTTTGCACAGAATTATTGAAAGAGGGTAGAAGGGTATTTCACAGAATGTTCATCTATTTTGAAGCAATTAAATCTGGGTGGAAGGCAGGTTGTAGGCCACTTATAGGCCTTGATGGTTGTTTCTTAAAGGGGGTTTGTAAAGGTCAAGTGTTGAGTGCAGTAGGTTTCGATGGAAATGATCAGATGGTGCTAATAGTTTGGGCTATTGTTGATAAAGAAAATAAAAACAATTGTCGTTGGTTCATTACTTGGTTGAAATTGGAACTTTCACTTGAAGTTGGCTCTCATCTTACCATCATATCTAATATGCAAAAGGTGTGTCTTCCAATCATAAATTATAATTTTAATGTATTACAAAGACACATTTGATTTGCCTTGTGCTTATGATAATACTTTATCTTTTTATTTTCAATTCACAAGGCCTAATTGATGTAGTTATGAATCTGTTACCTGAGGCTAAGCACAGGTGGTGTGCTCGGCACATCTACACTAACTAGAGTAAGAAATGGAGAGGAGGTGAACTAAAAAAGAAATTTTTATATGTGCTTGGAGCACATATGAGGAGGAATTCAAAGATAATTTGTTAGAGTTAGGGGAATTGTCACAGAAAGCTGTTGAGGGTCTTCTTTGCTATCCACCTCACAATTGGTGTCGAGCATACTTCTGATCAAGGTGCAAATCATATGTTGTTGAAAATAACTTCACGAAGTCCTTCAATGCATGGATACTTGTAGCTAGAGAGAAGCCTATCATCAGCATGCTTGAAGACATTCGACTTCAGGCCATGAACAAAATTAAAGAGAATAAAAAAGCAATGGACAAATATGATTTCAGTCCAACATGTATGAATCTTTACCAGGATTGGAAAGACAATTGTATAGGTTACAAAGTGATATTTAATGGTGCTGTTGGCTATGAAATTGGAGAAGGCATGTATAAGCATACTGTTATATTAGACAAATAATTGTGCACTTGTAGGGCATGGGAACTAACTGGAATTCCATGTTCCCATGCCATATGTGCTCTATACCACAGCAAGATAGACCCATTGACTGTGATCTGCAATTGGTATCACAAGTCCAAGTATTTGGCAATATATGAGCAGCCTCTACTACATGTTCCAAGGCCCAGATTTCAGAAATTCTCTTAATATGAACCTATTGAACCTCCACCAATTCCTAAGTTAGCTGGTAGACCAAGAAAAATCAAAGTAAGGGGTTTTTATGAACCTAGACCCACTGGTGGTTCAGATGGAAAGCTAACAAAAAAAGGAATGATACAGTCTTATGGTATCTATCACAAATATGGCTATAACAGAAAGAGTTATCACAAAAAGGGCAATCAGGTTTGAAATTAATCTTTACCATATTGTGTGTCTATGTTGTGCAAAAATTGTTATGTTTGAGGTGCATTCTTGTTTTGTTAGGCATCTAGTTAAACACTTGATTCAGGAGGTGAAATACCTACTACTGTTGGTACAAGACCACTTGAAAGGGATTCAAGGCCACCTGAAAGGGGTTCAAGGCCACCTGAAAGGGATTCAAGGCCACTAAAAAGGGCTTCAAGGCCACCTGAAAGGGCTTCAATGGCTGCGGCAAGTGATCCTACTCGGGCTAATAGAGCTCAAAGTGATAATTTAAGGGATAAGGGTAAACGATATGGTCCTGAAGAGATAGCATCAAATTTAGGAGCATCAACTGTTCGAATGACAAGGAAACAGAACACTGGTTATGGTATTTACACATAAACCAGTACAGGTCATCAAACATACAATGTAAGAATTGGCAATGTTAATTAGTCTGGTTGTCATAATTTTGAAATGCTTTGGTAGTCCTTTTATGTTTATAATTAATGCAAATTAACTATATTTATTTAAGTGTTATCTTATTACCAACCTGGTCAAGCTTCAAAGACAGTTATTGACCCAAGTGTGAACATCAATGAGACCACCTATAATGCTGATCCACAAGTTAGGTTTCCAATACCAAATGAAAGGGAGTTTATGAGGAAAAAATTTCAATCTGAAGTGACATCTTCAAGGAAAATTCTATTTCAAAGAGATGGCTCACAGAAAAGATTAGCAACTAATCTTCCTTATCAACCTCCAGGTTTGAGATGGCAAGAAGGTCCAGCAATCACACAAAGTCAGCTTCAATCGGAGGTTTAGAAGAGGATTGGGAGACAGCATAAAAGAACAAAAACTTCATAGTTTAAAGGCTAAGCTTTTTTGAATTCTATTTAGTAAATATTATCTTGAAAATTGTCTCAAAAATAATTTATAGATAGGACAAGGTGAATAGGTCTTAGTGCTTGGCATGAACCTATTGGGTAAAATTTTTTGTTGTGATAGCTACTGTTATAATATGCCAATGATAGATTGTTGAACCTTCAAGCTTTTTGTCAAATATATATGTTATATTTGTCTCTATGCTACTTCTTTTTGTTTCAATTATTTCTTGCCTATGTTTGTGTTATTTTCATATGAGGTAAATGGTTAATGGTGCTCTGTGATGTTTTTGAATCCTTGCATTATTAAGGCAAATAAATACACTCATCAAACTAACATAAGGTAAAGTTTTCATTGATAGAAATCATTAACATAAGATAAAGATTTCATTACAACATAATTCTCCCCAAAATACATTTTTGCATAGAAAATTAAACTATAAAAATACATAACAAGAACAGACCCTATGATAGCATAGCTACACAGTATGCAATACACATCTTCTTTTTATATCTTTCACTTTCTTCAATTCTATCTTTCTTCAATCTCCTAAACTCCACCCATAGTTCTTCAATTTCACCGTCAACATCGCTGTATGCAATCGACTTCTTCAATTTCTTATTTTCAGCATACAGTATTCTGTTCTCCATCTTCAGTTGCTTTATAACTTCCTTGCATCTCTTGTTCACAAAGCCATCGTGCCATTGGAAGAATCCACAATTATTAACCTAAAACACAACCCCTTTGAGCAATAATACAACATATTAATGAAGATTCAAATGAAGACATTTAAGAAACACATCAAACCTCATAATTAGGGCATGCATAAAACATTCGCCCTGGATTTTCTTCAGTCCATGATGTCCATCTAGGCGCTCTCACTCCACATCGACAGAACTGTGAAGGTCCCTTATATTTAACATCCACATTACTGCGCCTGGATCTACCAGTTGATGAGGAAGATGGCGCCATTATTTTCCTAAAAAAAGGGAATAAAAGCACGGAATCAATTTTGGCGTGAAGACACTAGTGGTTTTCGAGGCTGAAGAGGGAACAATAGGAAAAAAATGAGGGAGAAGATGGAAGAATAGGAAAAAAATGAGGGAAAATTTAGTTGAGGATAAAATTAGGAGAACACCAACATTTGGAAAAGTTTATTTCCTAATTTTCAATTGCCATGTCATCAAAATATTAACGGAGATAACCTCCGTCTGTCAAGAGGGGCTAAAAAAGGTGGTTTTAATGAAACCCTAAGTTATTTGAGTCAAAAAAAAATGGGGAGCTTATCTAGGCTTCAGAGAACACATTAGGGGCATAAATGAACCTTATCCCTAACTAAATCGAACTGAATCAACTAGAAAACTGAATCGACCGAACAAACTGATTTTTTATAAATATAAATAATTTTTTTTATTATATTATTTTAAAATAAAAAAATATATAAAAGTTCAGTTAATTTGGTTAACTAATTTTCTAAGTATAATAATCGAACCGAACCAAATCAAAATTAGGTTCAATTCAGTTCAAAAAAATCAAAAATATTAATCAACCTAACCAAAATTGTTCAGTTTTCGGTCCAGTTCAATTTTTGCACACCCCTATGGCTGCTCCTCCCGATAGAAGGATATATACCCAAAAATAATAATTAAAAATTATGTAAAATACTTCTTTTGGTCCTTAATGAATTGCTTAAGTTACCTATAAATCCTCAAGCTTTCAATTGTTCAATTAAGGACAATCATTTACTCCATTTAAGTCCTTTCCTCTAAAACTATATATATATATATATACACACACTAACTTATACTTAAATTAAATTAATATATTTTATATAAATGAAATGCATAATGAATGCAATTATATTTAAAGTAAGGGTACAGGTGTGACAGATCGCCTCCTGGACAGGAAGGTCAATAGGCGATCGTCTCCTCCTCGAAGAGAAGAGGCGATCGCCTCTTTGACTACCCACTTGCTGCTGCATTAAATGTAGCATGGTAATTACAGTAAGAGGGTGGCCCCACCTGATCTTGCTCTGCAATAATTATGTGGGAAAGGAGATTTTTTAGGAAAAAGAGAGATTCTAGGGGAAAGGTGATGACAGGAAAAAGAGTATGGTGGTGGGTGGTGTCTTGGGAGCTTAAAAAGGAGAAGGAGGAAAGAAGAAAAGAAGGATTAGCTTTTTCTATGAAAAAAAAAAGCTTAGGAAAGAAAGGGAGCTAAAAAATCCAGAGAAAAAAAAGAGGAGAAAAAGGTTCTTAAAGAAGGGAGGGGATCCTTCTTGGAGAAGGAAGTGCTTTGTGCTAGGAAAAGACTTGTTCTTGAAAGAGAAGTAGGAACTCTTGCATTTGAAAGAAGCTTTAATCCACAATCAGCTTCTGAGGGCCAAGTTAGGGATATCAAGCTTGATTAAATCAGTGAGAACCTCCACTTTTAGTCTTCAAGCTCTTGATTTATATATAGTTGCTTTTCTCTTCATTTATTGTTCTTTAGGTTATTGATTATTTTGTATCTTGTATTATCTTGATAGCATAATGATTTGAGAATACTTACCAATTGCGTATGATCTTAGCTACTTGTTTGTGATTATCTTGCTTTACATAGAAGTTAAGCAAATGTGATAGTGTAGTAGGATCTGGCTAAGAGGCCATCGCCTCTTGGTCAAGAGGCGATCACTTCTCTTCAAGTGGCGATCGCCACTCTAACAGGCCAATGCAACCCTACCTTAAGTGTTTTTGTGTGATCTCTGCCTGATTTCTCTACATATCCATGTTCTTTATACTTCCAATACACTATACATGATTATATTCTCTTTCTGTTAGATTAATGTTAAGACATTTGTCTATTTCTATTCTTATCTAACTTGATCTATGAACTAACCTCATGATTTATTTTTTAGAATTTTTTTTTTGTATTTTGGGAGATTGATTTTGTTTATTGCAGGAATCTGGACTGATTGTCCATTTATAGGAGATTAATCTCCTTAATTAGTTCTTGAGAGGTTTTGTGACAGTTTATTTTCAGTATATTTCTAGTTTATTTTTTGCATATTATCTGTTTATTAGGGTTTATTTTTGGTATATTTTCTGTTTATTTCTCTCCTATTTAAAGTAAAGTATTGTAATCCTTAATCATTTCCCCATTTATTTGGAATGAATGGTTGTAAATTATTATTTTCGATGATTGTTAGGACTTAAATGCACGAAATGAGATTAATGTGCAAACTTGGACATTAATGCAAAATTTGACAATTGATTGAAAGAAATTATAATTTACATGTTAATAAAGAAACAATTGAGTAATTAAAGGTAATAAAATACGAAACACAAACGGAGGTCGTCCGCAAGGTCGGGTGGGCATTCAAACGTCCATACCCAGTTTCTGAACCCGTTTTCTAATGACGGCTTCTGGGAACCTCCATGGAATCCAGTTGTCATATAAGTGTGTCCTAGTTCTTACCTGGGTGGCGACTCCATCTTCGTTTAGGCTTAAGACCTATTTCATATTTTCTAGTGGGCCCTGAGCCCGCACAGTGCTGTGGTCGCCAAAACTTGGGTGCGTGCTAAACCTCGACGCCTACAGTATGAATTTTGTTCATAAGCTTATCTATGGAAATCAAATTTCATTGCTAAACTTACAAACAGAGTTACATTTTCCATCACTAAATTTATCGACAAAAATATTTTAGTCGCAATTCCATCGCTATTTTATTTTAGTGATGAAAATTTAGGTTTTAGTGATAGAAACTTTTTTCACTAAATTGACAGTTTCTTGTAATGTTAATTCATCTACTAATGGTCATAGATATAAATCAATGTCTTTTTCTGGAGAATTTTGACTCGGGATGAGCAAAGACATTATTAAAATAACTCATTCGTACAATTTCAAGATGGTAAATTGTATGGCACTAAAATCACTAGCCACATACTATAAAAATTGCTCATATGACCAAATAGGTTGAAACGATCTGCTGCTAATGCAAGTCTAATATTATGACAATTTATTGTGAACCATGGAAACTTACTATTAAAATGTTTCATGTTTTACCATCAGTAGGACGTTGTATGATGTTGTCATTATCAACACGCTTTTCCTTATGTCACTTCATATAAATAGCCTTTAGAGTCATGGTTTTAATGGAAAATATCACGGCACCTTATGATGAATCTTCTCCCCTTTTCTATCATTAGCTTTCCATAATAAAGTACCAAAAATTAGTCGATCTTGATAAAATGTTACAATTGTACTTCCATGCATGAATAGAAATGTATCTTCATCCTAAATCCTCTAATATGGTTTTTTCTTCATATTAAGACCTCGAAAGTTTCTCACCTTTAGGCAATAATTCCTTCAAGAATTCCAACAATATATCCACAAACTTATTGCTCCACTTATTATACACCTTCAAATGCAATAAATTCACAAAGCATGATGAAGTTGAGAAATTTGAGTAACTAGGATATACTTCTTATTAAGCTTCTTTAAGTAACTTCTTAAATATCTTAATTAAAATTTCATATCCATTACAAGCAATGTCATTATTATCTCCTTTGTAAGCTATTTAAATAGTTATTCAAATCTTCTAGCATATCATTTAACCAATCATCTTCATCCCCATCTTCCTCATTATCAATATAATTATCAACATCATTGTCGTTATCTCCATCTAACATACTCTTATTAGTATCATTATAATATTCTCCATGATAAATCCATCGAGTATAAAACTTGTTTATGCTTGAGATTAGAAGATGGCTAGCTACTATTCTTGGATGTGGATCCATAAATTTAAGCAATCAACACATGGATAACGGATATTATATTCCAAACACATATGATCCTTTACATGTTCAATTGAATGACTTTACCCCTTGTACATGTTCAATTGAAAATCCTTTTGTTCTCATCCAACTCTTTTCCATTCTTCTACAATAAATGAACAGATATATTATAAATGAAAACATATTTTTTCCACGAAAATTAAATGAATATAAATTTTTTTCAAGACTAAAAATATAAGTTTTAAGTATATGTCGCTACATACAGACAAACTATCTTTCAATTTTAGGACCAAACTTATAAATGATATAATTGTCATTAAAGAATCAAAATTTCAGCTATGAAACAATCTATATATATATAATATGCATAAAAAGACAAGACATGAAAGGTAAACATGATACAACACTTGTTTGCACACTGAAACTATTATTTGATTGTGGACAATATGGTCATGGGTTCAAGTAATCAAAATTATTTAGAGAAAAAAAAATTCAAGTCCACATTCATTTAAACTTCATTTTTTTTTAGTAGAGCAAGATTGTCCACACATAAAAGATGCATAGTACTACAAAAAAATAAAGGGTTTGTTTCATAATGAAATAAAAGGAGATGATTGAAAATTATAATTTTAGTGGTGTTTTTGGGACATAGTGGTTAAAATCTACATAACAATGCATAGTCTAATTAGACAAAGTAAATAAAAACTATTAAATTCTATGTGTTAGTGTCTGTGGAAGTTAATTTAAGATCTTTGTCTTATTTTGTGAGAACTCAAGTGGTGAGAAGGATCTTAAATTAAAATGCAAAAGAAAAATAAAAGAGGGATGCTTTTGTGGTTGCAATATTTAACATTTTTA
This sequence comes from Mallotus repandus, assembly GCA_949671775.1. Classification (NCBI taxonomy): domain Eukaryota; kingdom Viridiplantae; phylum Streptophyta; class Magnoliopsida; order Malpighiales; family Euphorbiaceae; genus Mallotus; species Mallotus repandus. The sequence continues at coordinate 18,774 of CATIWM010563429.1, forward strand.
GAATAAGAAAAAAAGTTTCTCATAAGTTATATGAACAATTTTTTATGACTTGAATTTCCTTATGTTTAAAAAATGGTCTAAACCTCGTGATGAGATCCAACAAGGGCTTGATATACAAGAAGACCATGACCAATATAGGGGAGGTTTGAAGAATACTTATATGGATGCTTTGCATTATCCTCAAGGTCCAATCATAAGGTTAAGAGCAAGAAGATTTAAGAAGGCTTTACAAGGCTTTATGAAGTCTATTTATCAAGATTCAAGAAATGTTGAAGTCCAAGACAAAGAAGAGCTTAAGTTCATTCATGTAATTCAAATGGAGGTATTGTGCATGGCTGTATGAATACTTGGCACAAGTGTGCCTAAGTCCAACTCTGTCGGATTAAAGGTCTTCAAAGCAAATATGGTTATGTGTCATTTTTGACATGGTCATGCTTGATTCGTGTTTGGTAGACACGGCTATGTTCTATTTTTTACATGGTCATGCCTAATTACTATCTTTTGATGTTTGGAATAACACATGGTCGTGTGCCAATTTAAATGTGGCCTGTAGGATGGAACCATTTTAAATTTTAGGGTTTTTTTTATGTGAATTTTTCAGCTTTCTTTAATTTTTATTTTACCCTTTGTTCTAATAATAATACAAATAGCTTGTTTAGGGCTGCTAAACATATTTTGGTTGATTTTATATAAATTTGAGAGTTTTTCTTTAAAATCTTTCCTTTTTTTTGTGTTATTGGATGAATGCAAACCGGACTTATCAAGGGATTGATTAGACCTTGTGTCATTTTTATGGATAGGGGTTTTAAGGACTTAGTTTCCTTAGGGTTCTAATTCTAATCATTCAATTTGTTATCTAGTGATCCTTAGGTTGATTCTCAAATTGATTTAGGGGTTCATGTGTTCATTGCTCATATGTCCATATAATCAAAGCGTTCAGAAGTGTGATTCATGTGGGTTCCTCCATCAAATTAACAAGTGTTTTACTAAATTATTCATGGTTAATGATAACAACCTAGACTATGAACAACTAAGACTTCCATTAAGCAACCACACTCCATGGCACTTGACAATTCAAGAAAGGAGGAGAGTTAAGAATTATTCCATCTTATAGTTTTTCATAGGAAAAATTATGAAATTTTAATAGTAAGAGTTGTAAAGTTTAAAACCCAATAAGTAGTTTAAACCCCAATAAGTTGAATCTCAAAGCAAATTAAAAGACACAATAGTGTAAAGAGACAATCCTATCACAATTATAATGCATATTTATCACCTAAATATCTAAAAAATCATGTCCTCACAAGATACTCTAAGTTCTGACTTTAAAGCTAGCATACCATAACGGAAATCAAACAATACACAGCACTTAGAATTTGATTTCAAAAAAAATAAAGTATCCACCACCAAAAAGTTCCAAATCTAAAAGCCATAAAAAGAAAAGCGTAATGTCTCACAAATGAAACCTAGGATTTACACCAAAACTCTGATTCCAAGCTCAAAATCAACATTTGTTCTCATACATTAATGGATAAGCATGTTGAATAGCAATTGTAACACAACAACAACCAAAAACTTAAAAAAAATAGTTCATGATAGAATTAAGTGAAAATCCCTAAAACCTCTAACAAATGTCCAAAAATTCCAAAGATAATTGAAATTGTCATGACCTCATCCATCAATTT
>CATIWM010563479.1:0-14976 GCA_949671775.1 Mallotus repandus
TATCCTTTTCTATAATCTTGTAAATTATATTATGTGCTTCATTTTATTTTTTTTATTTTTTTGTGTCTTTTATTTGATTTTGTTTATTGATCATTTTTATTTGTTGTTTTTATGTTAATGGCTATGGTGGGAGTATCCTAAACTGTGGAGTGATTTGACCCATGGAAAACCCAAGAAGATCCATAGAATGTCATGGATAAATTTTTGTACTTTCACGTAGTTTTAGGTTTTCTAAATTTTATTTTATTTTATTTTCTGTGTTTTAATGGTATTTGTATTGTGAATTTATTTTTGATTTTAGGCATGTAACTATTATTGTACGTTGTAATAGCCCCAATAGAGGGAAAATAGTGGAATCTTTATTTTTTCTGTGCTTTAAAATTAGTTATATTAATTTAAGTTTATTTGGTACATACCTTAATTAAAATCAATGATGGATTTAGTTAATTAGAATGCATGTAAATTAAATTAGAGTTTAAGATCACTGCTTAAATGCTTTTATATGTTTATATGTTTGTTTGGGCTCATTTTACGTGTTTATTTTTATTTGTTTTGGGCCCCAAGCCCACGTGTAGGTTTTAAGTCACTTAATTAATAAGTTATTAAATTAGTTTTAGGTTTAATTAATTTAAAATCAATTTAGGCTCATTAGGTTAATTTAGACTTAGGCCCACCTTTTTAATTGATTAAAATCAACTTAGACATAACTTAACACATCTAAAGCATTTCCTTTAAAATAAATATAGATTTAAGATCACCTCATTTGATTTAAAATTAATTAGAATTAGGCCCACTAATTTAATTTCTTTTTCTTTTAAAATTTAATAAACTTAGGCTCATCCCTTTTGAAATTAAAAATAATTGATTTAAACTCACTAATTTAATTAAAATATAGACCCACCTTTAGTTTCCATTCCACTTGTAAATAAAATGTATAAACTTAGCTAACTTAAAATTAAAATCAATGTAGTTTAGACTTAGGGACGTTGCACCTTGTGAATGCATTTTTTATGTGCTCTTTCATGACTAGTTGCTTTGGTGCTAGATGGATGTTCAATTAGGGTTTATATGAAATTGCATGTAACTAGAGAATAAGATAGTAATTTATAAACTAATTTTAAAGAACATGAGACTAAAAGAAGTTGGTATTCCGTTCCCAGAATTTCTTGGTTGTGGTGCTAACTTTTTTTAGAGAATCGAGTTATCACCACCTTCGATTTGTCCCAGTTATTACCCTGGGTGGCGACTCCTTATCTCTATGCCATGTCTTCATGATATGGTTAGTGTGTTCCCTGGAGTCTTGAGTTCAAATAGTATCGCGATTGCTAAAATCTTGGACGCGCACTAAACCCCGTAATCTACAGTAACCCTAGTCATATAGGGGCATTCTCACTAAAGGAGCCCTTAGTTGTAAGCCCGTCTCAGCCTATATAGATAAACTAGTAGAAGTCTCCCCTAGGATCCTACCTTGCTCTTGTATGTTTGCCTTGTTTTGATGTTGTCCGTTTGACTTGGCATTTACAAATGATATGACATCCTTAGTGTCTGCCACCATTTGCTATCATTATGTCAGTTCTCATAGACTGTTCATGCTAAGACTCGTGTAATCCCTGATTACCTTGTGTAAGCCTGATGCATAAAGAATGACAAGAATCATACATCTCAGTTTGTACAGTCCGTAAGAGCTGAAAAATAGTGACATCTTTTAATGATAGAACCTATAAAAGTCATCCATTTGTCCTTATCAGATTGAGTGGATAAATTAAGAATTTAACTAGATTATAGACGTTCATGTTGAAAGAATCAAATTATAAACTACTGAACGAAACTCTCATGTCTCTTGGTAAACACACCAAATGTTGATGAAAGGAACACAAACTTGGATCCCTTCTATTAATTATAATCCGTATGCTCACGGGCGCACTCGAGCTATATACGCCACTTATAACCTAACAATTAGGCCTCTCACAGACATTGTGTAATTACCTCGAGTATATTTAGGTATTGCTCCGTAGTTTACCTCTTGAGTTTAATCAACAAGAATCAAAATAGCCTACTCTGAGAGCGAAACCATAGTCCCCTAATGGCTATGATTCGAAACCCACCTAGGACAGAAATCTCTACCACGTGGAGCGATAAGGTTGGAAGGAGCGATTGCTTGTGTTTGGCTTATTCATTTTGCATGTTTTATGCTAATCCCACTTATTTATTTTGTCTTCTTTTTCTTTTTCCCATGCATACATATATACATCTAGGGGGCATTTTATCATGAACTAACCTATGATCTTCTTGTAGCCATTTTGCATCATCATGCTAAAAAAATTATAACTGTCACACCTTGCATACACACTAACCCTTCTATTTTACAAAGTTCATCACATCATGCACGCATGCATCATTCCTTTTATCATCCTAACACATATGTTTGTGCAGAAATATAGCTTCTCGAAAGTCTCATAGGATCAAGGTTGCTAAGCACATCATTACTAGTCTTATTATTCTTATAACCGATTTAGCCTAAGAGATAATGGCTCAGAACACAAAAGAATGGTTAAGGAATGCCCTCAAGAAGATGATGGGGGACAAGTCTTTATTCGATTTCTTGAAATAAGAGATGGAAACTATAATGGAATATATGATCTGGGAGAAAGGAGACTAGAGAGAAGCTTCCGAGTCAGTTAATGCAAAAATTGATAGAGGGAAAGGCGCAATGCTTACTCCTGATTTATTCATTAAAGATGATGAGTATTATCAGGCTATAAGGGGAGCACTTCCTCAGTCGCCTGCCAAACCAGTCAATCTAACTAAGTCTGAGCCATCGAAAGAGGTTAAGATACTAGCTAATAGGATGGCCCAACTCAAGTTCTCACTTAAAGAGAAGAGTACTATAAGAACCCGTGACTACAGTGATCTTTCACTATTTAAGGATGAGCCTCTACCTGAAGACTTAAAACTCCTAAACTTCACTAAGTTCAACGGTATTGGAGATCCTCAGGTCCACTTAAGGTAGTATATCAACGGTATTGGAGATCCTCAGGTCCACTTAAGGTAGTATACTACTTTCATGGCTTCTATGAAGCTAACTGAATTGCTTCTTCACCTTACTGGAAGAAGGGCTAAGAGCATGGTTCTTTGATCTGGAGGATGAAATCAAGAATGATAGGATGCTCATTACCTAGAAATTCATCAAGTAATATGAATACAACACCCAGCTGGATGTCATAAGGCATGACTTAAAGACCACCAGGCATAAAAGTGGTCAGACATTCTCAAACTACATCGCTCGATGGAGAGGAAAAGCTACTTTGATGAGGGAAAGGCCTCCAAAAGATGAGCAAATAGAGATGGTAATCAAGGAAGCTTTGCCCCACTTCCGCAAACAAATGATATTTATTCATTACCCTACCTTTAAAGTACTTCACCAACCTAGCATCTGAATTGAGGATGAAGAGATCTCTTAACTAAAAATCTATACCAAAAACCAAAACAGCCTACCCAAAATACCTATTCTAGTAAAACAAATATAGTCATCAATGCCCTGAGAAACCATAAATACTCAAACTTTAACTTGCCCTTATCCAAAGTTTTCCAAAGACTCCAACAAAGAGGCTTTCTCAAACCTCTTAAACTAAGACCTCTACTAAATGCATTGCCACCTCATATCAATCCCAATATATATTGCCATTTCTATAAAATGTTTGACCACACAACTAATGACTGCTACATCCTAAAAGATTGAATCTAAGAAATCATAGATTTTGGCAAGATTGAGGACCCTAAAAAATAGCCCAATGTCAAAACGAACCCTCTACCCAACTACCGAAACATGTCACCACTAGCATCATATGCTATCTCCTCGGGGTTGCCTAAGTCCTTTTTTTAGAACTCCATTCAGGATATTTCGAAAAATAAGTCAGAGAAGCTCTAAAAGAAAGAAAAAGAACTACTAGCAATACTGGAAGTAGATTTTGTAGGTTTAATCTATGACTCAAGTGATGATAAGATGGATCCTTTCACTTACCAGTACGTATCCATGCTTTCTGCTTGTACACCCCATATAATGATGTAAAGATAACTAAGTCAGATAACAACAAGGAGAGTTGGGGAAGTCATCGATGACAGAGGACCAGTTGAATTTGACGAAGAAGGAGAACCGAAGGAAAAGAAAGAGGTTTGGGACTTGTTGGGATAACCATCTAAAAAGTTCAATTTCAAAGTGAAATATATGGCCCCTTCTTCACCTGACATCGAGAAGGAAGACATTGTACCCTTTGGATAGGGAGAAAAAATTGATAAAGAAGACGAGGTCATTACCATCCCACTACCAGATGCACCCCGCATAATGGGAATCAACATATGGTATGACTCCGATAAAGAACCATCAATTAACCATATAACTAGAAGTGTGAGAGTGTATCAACTTGCCGAGAAAGACATGGTAAAAGAAAAAGAAGATGCAAAGAAGTTACCATGAAAGAGAGTAAAACCACCACTCAAGTAGAAGAAGATTCAGTCTTGAAATAACTTAGGAGAACTCAAGCTCAAGTCAGTATTTGGGATCTCCTGATGACATCGGAGAAACACCGAAATGCTTTAGCATGCGCTTTTGATAATACAAAAATATCTTCAGACATACTCTCAAAGATATGAAAGCATCATTGCTTCTAAAACCTAGCAGTACTATTTCTTTCTCTGACAATAATCTTCCACTAAAAAGGAAAGCTCATAACAGGCCTTTGTTTATCCAAGTGGTCATGAGAGCCAAGAAGACATCATGTGTCATGGTTGATGATGGGTCAGCCATCAATGTCTGCCCACTCAAGCTGCTAAATAAGTTCAGGATAGCAATTAAAGAGGTTGAAGCATCCAACATGATAATCAGGGCTTATGATGACTCTAAAAAGCAAGTAATGCTAACCTTCAAGGCAATTGTCACTATGGGAAAGATTAAGTTTATTGTGGAATTTACAGTGTTGGATATCCTACCTACACTCGCCCTGCTATTAGGAAGACCTTGGTTCCATCCACTAGGACGAGTGCCATCTACTTTGCATCAGAAAATCAAGTTCCTACTTGATGAAAAGGTTGCCACTGTCGAAGCTGAGACTAATGTCCTTGTTGCTTGCATGAAATTAATCCCTCTAGCTTTTTAAGTATCATTGATCAATGAAGATTGGGTTAATTTAAAAGTGAATGCCATGATGAAGAAGATGAGTTATGAACCGGGAACTGGGCTTAAAAAGAAGAATGGGATTTTAGAACTACCAGACTTCAAGGGATATACTAGTAAGCAAGGATTGGGGTATGATCCAACTACAGATAAGGGAAAGAAGACTACCTTAATTTTCGAAGGCCTCTCTAAGTATCAAGGTCAGCTTGAGGACTGGGAATGCAACGGGATCAAGAAGTGGGACTTCAAAATCTTTACTGATGTGATCATCAGTATAGGGAAAGGATAGAGTCAGAATAAAAAAGAAAGAATCATTTTTGTCACTAAAATTGAATAGGTCTTGCAAAGTATGAGGTTAGAAATCAAAGCTCCTAGCTACACTGAAATTGTAGCTCTCATTGAGTCTAGCATAGAGGATGTCCTATTTGTTGATCCACCTACTCCTGATGATATTTTTATTGCCAATCTGTTTGAATCTTTTGATGTACCAAACTCTAAGTATGATGCAATGAAATCTAATTTTGCTTACTTATGTGATATGTCTTATAATAATGATGAGAATTTCATTGAACCTTACATGATCATATTTGACATTCATTCCATTAACACTGAACCATTTAACAAGGGCACAGATGAAAATCCTTGCACATTGCATATTTCAAAGGATGTTACCCCTAAGGAAATGAGAGAATTGGAAAAAGTATTAACAAAATATTTAAAAGTATTCAATTGGACGTACGACGACATGCCTAGCATCGGCATAGATATCGCTCAACATTACATTCCAGTTAAAGAGGGGCATAAGCTAGTGAAATAGAAGTTGCGAAGGTTAAGACCACAATGGGCATAGTTGGTGAAAAAGGATATAGAAAAATAGATTAAGACTAAGTTCCTAGAGGTGGTAGATTATCTAGAGTGGTTGGCTAATATGGTTCCGGTGCCTAAAAGGGATAAAAAAGTGAGGATTCTGTAGCCTATAGGTATCTTAACAAAGCATACCCGAAAGATGATTTTCCTCTACCCCATATAGATGTTCTGATCAACAATGTCATTGCGTGTGCTATGTACTTATTTATGGATAGGATCTCAGGATACAACCAGATTCTTTTGGTAATCATCTACAAAGCTAAAATTTCCTTCATCACTAAATAGGGAATGTATTATGACAGAGTAATGCCTTTCGGTTTAAAGAATGCAGGTGCAACCTATCAGAGGATGGCTACAGTAATATTTCATGATATGATATATAAGGAGGTAGAAGTCTATGTTAATGACATGATGGTGAAATCAAAGACTCAGGAAGAACATCCAGCTGCATTAGAGAAATTTATGTAGAGGATAGATAAGTATGGTCTGAGGCTAAACCCTAAGAAGTGTGTATTTGGTGTAATTTTAGGGAAGATGCTAGGACACATAGTCAGTCAGAGAGGAATTGAAGTTGATCCAGAAAAGGTAAAAGCGATCCAAGAAATGCCAACACCAAAGATTGAAAAGAAAATCCAAGAATTCTTAGGAAAATTACAGTTTATTAGCAGATTCATAGCCAGATTGACAAAAATGTGTGAACCGATATTCAAATTGCTCAGAAAAGACCAACCTATAATTTGGAACAAATGATGTCATATTGCTTTTGACAAAATTGAGGACTATCTTATGAACCCACCAATTCCAAGACCTTTGGAAATGGGAAAGCCCTTAATCCTGTACTTGGTAATTGAAGAGAGTGCAATAGGAGTTATGCTAGCTTAGGAAGGAGAAGCATGAGCCAAACATGCAGTTTACTACTTAAGTAAGAAGATGTTATCATATAAAGAGAAGTACAGTCAGGTTGAGCATATCTATTTAGCAATGGTTTGGGCTATGAGAAAGATGAAGCACTACTTTCAATCTTATAAGATCCAAGCAGTCTCAAAGTTAGATCTGATGATCATCTATTTAAAGCACCTTCACTGGTCGAGAAGCTAGCCATGTGGTTGGTACTACTAATAGAGTTTGATGTTGAGTATCTGTCTAAAAAGACAGTGAAAGAGAGAACAATAGCCAAGTTTCTAACACTGAACCCTACTTCGAATGACTAAGAGATAGAGCTTGAATTCCCAGACGATCTTACCATAGTACTTGAGATTCAAGGATAGCACATGTAGTTTGACAGAGTAGTAAACCAGTTCGGAGCAGGAATAAGAGTAGTTCTGATGACTCTAGAGAATAAAGTGATTCCCATAGCGAAGAAGTTAATTTTTAGTTTATGAACAATGAAGTAGAATATAAAATATGTGTGATGGGAATAGAAGTACTGATGGCCTTAAAAGTTACAGAAGTAGAAATGATGGGTGATTCAATGTTGGTAATCAATCAAGCTACTGATGAATGGGATTTAAAAAAGCCACACTTAAAGTTGTATCTAGAGCACTTGTAGTAGTTGAGATAGTCCTTCCCAAAATGTAGACATTCATTTACCAAGAAACTAGAATCAGATGCGGACGTCTTAACATCAATTTGGGATAGGCCAACAACCATACCTATGAAGACTTAAATGGTACTGAAATCAAATTATCCATGTTATAAGAACGTAAGAGTAATGAAAGCGAGAGTGGATCAGTAGTCTTGGTTTTATGATATTTAGTAGTATTTAAACAAGCATGAATACCCAACAGATGTAAGTGAGAAGGATAATAATAAATGGGATGCAGTTGCGATGTTTGGATGAGAATAAAGCAAAAAAGGTAACAACAGATGTTCACAAAGGAGTTTGTGGTCTGCATATGAACAGTACAATATTGGCTAAGAAGATCATGAGACAAGGGTTCCTCTGGATGATAATGGTTAAAGATTGTGTTAAATTCACCAAGAGATGCTACAAGTACCAGATCCATGGAGATGTCAGCCATTTACTTTATTTAAAACTACACACCATGTCCTCTCCTTAGCCATTTTCAGCTTAGGGACTCAACATCATAGGAAAGATTCATCCTACAGCCTCTAATAGACATGGATACATTCTAGTCGCAGTTGATTACTTCACAAAATAGGTAGAAGTATAATCTTACACTAAACTGGGGGCAAAGTAGGTAGCCAAGTTCTTGAAGAAGATTATATTCTATAGATATGAGATTCCTCACCACCTGATTTTAGAGAATAGGGTACAATTTCAAGGAGAAGTACAGGCAGTGCTTGAAAGGTATAAGGTAAAGCACTACAAGTCATCGCCCTATAGACCGTAGGCTAATGGAGCAGTGGAAGCAACAAACAAGAACATCAAGAAGATTATTTTGAAGATACGAAATTCATCGTGATTGGGCTAAAAAGTTTCCATTTGCTCTTTGGGGATATCATACAATAGTGAGACCATATACGGTGGTAACTCCTTTCTCATTGGTGTATATAATGGAGGCTATGCTCCCATCGAAGTGGAAATAAAATCCCTCTAAACCATAATCGAAGTAGATTTACCCAAGGCAAAGTGGGTAGAAAGGCTAATGCAGTTGGATATGATAAATAGTGAAAAGTTGAAGCACTGTATCACACTTAGTTGTATCAAAGAAGGATTGTTGGAGCTTTTGACAAGAGGGTAAAATAACATGACATCAAGGTTGGAGACTGGGTATTAAGGTAAGCTAAGTAGAATCTATTGGATCCAAGAGGGAAGTTTTGACCTAATTGGGAAGGGTCTTATCTATTTAAAACTGTTCTTTCGAAATGAGCATTTAAGCTGATGGATGTCGATGGGAATGAGCTTTTTGAATGGGTCAATGATGATTATCTCAAGTGATACTATTCGTAAACAAAAAACAAAAAAAGGAAAGAAAGCAAAAACAAAAAAGAAGAAGAAACAAAAAATGAGATGTAAAAAACTTAATTAGAAAACCCGAGAGGGCTAATTAAGGACAGAGGTACTATCATTTTGAAATATTCTATATGCAACCATGCTCATGATAAATACTATTCAGTACAAATGATAAAGATTATTAGAATTACGCATGTTGAGAAGTAGATGCCTGAATCAATATCTATTACATACAAAGGCAAAATTTGCATTTTAGAGTTCATATCATTCTATGATGTAATGTTTCTTTTTGCATTTATTATAACAACATGATAAGTAAATAGCAAAGTAAAGAATAAAAAAATAGTACAAAAAAATCAGAAAGCATCAGAAGCCTCATAAATTGTTCATCAGTCAAATACGTCTAAAAAATGTCCAAAATTCCATCATTAGTATAGTCAGAAAGCAAAAAATGAGAGAAGAAATCAAGACTTAGCCCTATCATCATCATCCTCATCCTCGTTGTTATTGGCATTTGGAGGTCCTCTCCTACTAGGCCTAATACCATGAACTCTTAAATCCTCTAGCTCAGCCCTCAATCTCTAGATCACTCTGATACTAGGCACCCTCCTGCTGATGCACCGCCTCCTGTTGGCGAATGGCCTCATCTTATTGATGCATCATTCGAGCATGCTCTACCTGCATCATTATAAAATACATGCATTAGCACTTACGCATCTATAACATACACATACATATTATTGCATAACTGAACAGGGAAATAGCCAAAACATAAGAAGACCTACATGAGCCTCCACAGAGTGTAGGATGTTGTACCTCATCAGGCCTAAAGTGCTCTGATACAAGTACACGACTGTCTCTCATGGAACATATGAACAAAATAGTTAGCAAGCAGCAAATTTGAAGTATTAAAGTAACAAAAGCATAAACTCATGTTAGTAGTATCCTCAGGGATGAAGGCCACAAGCTCAATAGATGCAGGGACTACTTGGGATGCCACCTCACTATGAAGGTTGCATACCCTAATCACAGGGACTAGCGGTAATGTAGCTGCCCCAGAGATTATATAAGCAGTCCTAAAGGGGCATCAGTAGCTCTTGCACCACTCAAAGTCTCGGTGATACTCCTAGCGCAAGACCTTTTTAAATAAGACCGTCAAATATAGGTAAAAGTGATCAGAATGAAAGAATATTTAGTACAAGCATAACATAGAAAAGGAAGCAAGACATACCTAATAGGCAGAAGAAGAAGAAACACCTACAGGTGGAACGGGTGGAGCCTGTATGAAACCCCTCGCAGCGCCGTCAATCAGGCGAGGGATAAGGCTCTCTAGGTAAGAGACACCCACTAGCTCCTAATGCAGCCGGTGATCAATCCCGACCAATGCCTCCTCTAAAGTGGGGCCCACCATATCCTTCTCCTAAGACATGTCAATAAGGGGAGGACGAGGAACACGATGAGTGGTAGGCCTTCTACACTAATTTATGATGTGCTCACCAATGTACTAGGCACAATTAATAAGGGTCACAAACAGCATCCTCCTACCAGTAATTTTAATGGCTCCAACCATCATCTATGAGAATGTCGTAGGATAGTGCTCCTACCACTATCGAAGACGTATCTACAATTAGAACAGCTATCAAAAATAGAACACACAACCTCAAAATAAAAATAGAAAGTGATGACTAACCCTGTCAAATGTCAACTCTATTAGGGTGGTTTGGGTTGCTCCTAAAGATTGCATAGAACCCTTCAAGCTCTGAGCGATCTAAATGGGAAAACAAGAGAATCCCTCACGCAACCTTGCGACTGTGCTAAGAATGGTCAATATACAAAAATTGAAAGCCCAAATCTGTAAAAGAGAATATTAGGAATAGTATACTCAAAAAGAAAAGGAAAAGAACATCAAGGCATCGAAAATGACTCACATCGACAACCAATGGCACACTGCAAATCTGGCAGCTATCTCTGCATGCATCATCCAGGCCATGGAGGAGATAGCCATAAGTAGAAGAGCCCTAATCATACTCTCATAAACTGTCAAGGTCCCACAGTAAGGGAAGCAACCAAGAGTCGTTGGTGTTGTTCACATTGGGGAACACCATAGTGCTCATCAAGTAAAAGATAAAGCACAGGCTTGTCTCTCGATGCCAGCAGCTCCATCTCTAGTAGCATCATCGTAGGCCTACCATAGTTGATTAAATAAAATCAGACTACCCTGACTAACTCTGAACTAGGGACCACAACCTAGTAAATTGCAGCACAATGCCTTGGAGTCCTCAGGGATGTTGAAGGGAACTCATCGATCGAAGAACGAGAATCCCGTGATAGCCGTAAAATCAAGGGTGTAATCATCATCTGACTAAATTAGAAGTGGAAAATATGCGTACAATCCGACCACCTCTTGATCAAAACGGTTATAGTAATCTGTTGACTCTTCAATATCTTTGAACCCTTCAACAGGCCGTCAAGCAAGCCATCAAAGCTAAGACCGCGTACCCAATCGTGTACCTCTATGGATAGATTTTGGTAGAGCTTCCTAGCTCCAGTGAAGCTACCAGGTAGCATCAATGGAGTCATAGGGCTCTAAAAAAGGAAGTCAACAAAATACAAATTCTGACTCATAATTTTTCTACCTTAGTGTAATAATAAGCACTAACTACTATATACTTGTTATTTGTAGGTAAACGATATCATGCATCCAAAGCAAAAAAAAAAAAAAAAAACAACATCGCAAATCCTGGCATGCAACTTAAGGAGAGCAAATATGTCTCTAAGTGTCTCTGAACATGCAAAGGAGCTAATCCTAATAAGGGAAGTATCATGAGCACTAATTCTTAAACAAACTAATTTATTATAAAGTTTTCAGCACTAACTTCCTCTATCCTATCATGCAGGAGAAATATATATAGCATTAAAGGATAATGTCAAAAAAATCGAGAAAAGCATTTGAGATACTAACCCGCTCATGATAAAGCATCCAAGTGTGTTCCCCTAGGTTCAAAACAAGATAAATCTCGTAACCCCTAGTCACTTCGTGCCTCATACGGTGAGTAGGCATAGGCTTTTGACGTACACCACCACCACCACCTGACCCGCTTGATCCCTGGTAACTCTCATATCAAAATCATCCAAAGGAATCTCAAAATCAGGGGGATCTCCCCGAAAATATCATCACCTTCATCTCGTGGGTCGTTAAATCCACACACATGGGAAGCACTCATGGTGCTGTCAAAGGGAAGCTTGTATAACACAAATTTGGATGCCTTGAGACTCCAAGATGGCCCCGAAGGCATTTTGATGGTCCGAACATCAACCTGAGAAGCACATAAAAGTTGAGAATCTGTAATAAAAGCTCAAAATGACTTTAAAAAGGACAAAAGTTCAGGGAAGTCCTCTGTACCACCTTGCTTTAAATGCATTCATGAATGCACACATGCATTTGCATTCCAAACATCATTTTCTCATGCTCTCGAAGGTGAACTCGTACTGGAGAGGGAGCATATGGCAAAGTTGGACCAGTCATCCTTGACAATGATTGTCCCACCTTAATGGAATTTTTGAAGTTTTTGGACTTTCATTAACAACTTTAAGCCAGGATTCTCACTTTTAATCAATCTAATGCTTGACAACCTCATAAAAGACAGGAAATCTACCAAAAGGAAAGTTGCAGGGAACCGGGATGTTCGAATAACTTGCGAATATCGTGTTGGACCCTGGAAGAGGTTTAAATGCAAAAAAAAATAATAATAAGAAAAATCATACTCAATCTACTACAATGCTCAAAATTGAGTAAGAGTATCCAAATGATCCTTTTGCAAAATTCATGCTGAATAATACAAGAAAGGTAGGGAATAACCAAACAAAAAACCAATACAGAAAAGCAATTACTCTAATGCTCTAAAAAAAGTAAGAGTATTCTAAGAACCCTTTGAGGACATTCATGCTGAATAACAGAAAGGCAGAGAATGCTTGAAAAGAGAAAATACTCTACAAAAAAGAAGTATGATCAAGCATGTACTTCCAAAGGGAATGTCATGATATTAAAAGTTTCCTTATTTCGTCGCGATTCTCAATGACCTCATTTGGTGAATTCTCTTCTAATCATTTGGAATGCTTGCTCTTCACTCAGTAATCAAAAAGGTCCTTGGCAAAGGGATGTTAGTCAAACCTCGGAGGAATGACGAAAACCACATCAAAGTGAGACAGTCGTAGCCGGATTGATTCGAAGTCCCTGAAATGCACTCCTCACAGCAAAGTTAAGCCACCCAAAGCACCAACAAACTCACATGCATCACAATTTTAAAATCAAAACAACATCATAGCATTTTGGTTTTACATACATTATGACTTTGAAAAATCACACACAACACTCGCACTTGAGGCTCAGGCAAGGCCATACGGTGTATCTTGCTTGTAACCCAACCAAGGTTATATAGCATCCACAAAAAGATTTTACATGCACTTGGGTTTCTTTGAAACCGAACACTTGAAGCCTACAAAAGGCTTTACATTGTACCTCCTTATAAAAAGTTTTTCAGTATTTTGCTCGTCATACATTGGTAGCACCAACGTATGCGCGACACCTCTCCCCTATAGCTTCGTAACCCCTCACCTGTAGCTTCGTAATGGTTATACGACACCCTTTGCCTATACTTGGTAAAGGTTACCCAATGCCCCTCGCTTGTAGTTTGTCAAAGGTTACATAGAGCCCTCGCGAAAAAGTTTTTTCTAGCATTTTGTTCCATGTGCGTTAGCCACAGCCAAACGCATGCCCAACACCCTTATAAAAGTTTTACATCTCATTTAGTTTCAAAATTTACTTCCCATGCATCGACAAGCGCCGACTTGATCAATACATGTGAAGCAGGGGGTAACTGTTGATACCTAAATTTTGACGGTCCCCTAAAATTGTGATTATGACGGATTCGTGTCAGTCAGGCAGGGAGAAAGTTACTTTAAGAGTTTTCTTGGGTGTGCTCTAACTAAAAAACCTAAAGAAACCAAATATACACCCAAAATCTCAAAAACCCCAAATTTGGGCTAACAAGAGGCAAAAAGTAGGGAAAAAGCCATAGAACGGGTCAACCCACGAGTGTGGGTCACCAACCCACACCCATGGGTCAACTGACCCATGGGCACCCTGTGAGGGTTTGAGAACCCACGCGTGTGGGTTCAAGACCTAAGCTCATGGGTCCAAGACCCAAGAGCATGGGTCTAAGACCCAAGCTTGTGGGTCTAGGACCTATATGCTTAAAAATATGATTTTTCCCTTTTTGGTAAGGATTTTTGGTACATTTTTCAAAAATTCTCTCTAGATAGAAAAACTGAGACCATTTTGGACAAATTGGATTCTCTCTCATCCTCTCATAAAAGCATTTGGAAACTCATTTACACCCAAACACACATTTCAAAAATCATTTTCTTTTAGGATTTAGACCCATAAATGCAAACCTAACTCCTTCTAAGTCAAAGCATGCATCTAGGGTAATTACCTGCTCTCTCTGAGGATCTCCCCACTCTTTTTAATTAAAAAATAATATTCATTGCATTTTTTTCTCCTACTCTTTTCTTGCATTTTTTTTTATCATTTTTGCATTTTATTTTTATTATTTATTGTATTGTGATAAATTTGTGATTTTTGAAGTGATTTTGAAGTTTGGTTATAAGATATATTGGAGAAGTGGGTAGTTCGGGTGAATCAAAGAGTGCTTGCATTCATTTCTTGCATTTTCACCATTTTTGCATCATTTTTTCTCTTTATATAAAAAATTGGTATTTTGGTGTAAAGTTAGCATTTTTAGTATTGTTTTTGTATCATTTTAATTTATTATTTTAATTTCTGAAATTTTTATTATTATTTCTGTATTTTACCATTTTTATTGCATTTTTACTATTTTCCTTGCATTTTTGCTATTTTTATTATATTTATGCTTTTTATGGTACATTTGACATTTTTATAATAAAATTAACATTTTTATGGTAAAAATGTCACCTTTATCATTTTAATATATTCATTTCT
>CATIWM010563723.1:0-22945 GCA_949671775.1 Mallotus repandus
TTTGTTGTGGCTGCTTAGGGGCCTCAGATTTCTCACTATTCTCACTTAATGGCTCACTATCATCTCCAAATTCCTCACCCCATCCTCTAGGTGTGATTATTTCAATAGGGATATCATAAGAAGGTGGTTTGGAGTAAAATACTTTATAATTGAATTTGCCAGAAGGTTGGCCCAATAAATCTTCAACTCCTCTCTGGGATTTTTTAGGGACATCAAGAGTATTCTCATTGGTTTTAAGGTCTAGGTCCTCAAAGGAGCTTAGTACTTCTTCCTCACTAACTCCTAAATTAATCATCATGGTGCTTGGGGGTGGAACATTTCGGTAGTTTGGGAAAGGATTATTTCTGGTGTTCAGATTTTCAGGGTTTGTGATTTTTCCAGAGTCTATAAGGTTTTGGATTTCGTGTTTGAGGCGCATACAAGAGTTAGTAGAATGGCTAGGACCTTGGTGAAACTTACTGTAACTATTTGGGTCAAAGTCAGGGAGATTTGGGTATGGCAGTTTAGAGACAGTTAAGGGTTTAAGGAGGCCTTTTTGGATTAAATGGTCTAGGATTTTGGATAAGGGTTGGTTGAAATTCGAGAATCTCCTGGGTTGTTGAATAGCATGGACTTCCACAGCCCGACTGGTATTTCCTTATTGTGTGCCCCCGGTTGGGTAGCTTCTTATCCCAGTGCTTTTAGTAGTCTTCCTTTTCTTACTTTCAATCTCCTTAGCTTGCAACCCATCGTCATAAAGGTCTACAAATGTCTTGGGGTTCATCATTTGCAACCTCTCAACCAAATTAGGTGACACATTTCGAATAATCATCCTAACTTGATCCTTCTTAGCTAGCTTATTTTTCATTAACCCTACCTTATTCATGAATCTAGTCAAGAAATTAGAAAATGATTCATTATGCTTCTACTTAGTCAATTCCAAATCTCTGATAGATACCTCAAGCCTGGTATTATGATCATATTATTTCAGGAAAGCAGTACACAATTCTCTCCAATCAGCTCGGATAGACTTCTGTAACCCATGATACCAATTTATAGCCATACCTTCCAAGGATAGTACAAACAACTTGGCAACTACGGACAGAGGAGCTTTTGTGGTGCTCATAGTAGTTGTATATTGACTAAGATGGATCATTGGGTCTCCAGTACCATCAAAGTTCTGCAACTATGGCATCTTAAACTTATCAGGCAACTTATCTTCCTCCAATTGCATCATATCATCAAAATCAAATGAGTATCTGATACCCTGTCCTCTCATCAATTCTTCCATTTTAGACATCTTCTGAGTCAGTGCTTTCATCTGCTTGGATTCTAGCTCTTGAACTTGCTCAAGTGACTCCCTTTTTGCTTTCTCAATCATGTAGTTCTCAACATCTTCCAATTTCACTTCAGCATTTGGTGCATTCCTAACAGCATTCATTGGTTGCCCCCCAGCATTGTCAAGTGGTGCATCTATAATAGGTTGATTGGTAGCAACAGGAGGTGCAGCAACAGGTGGCATTAATCCAGCTAGGGCTTGTCTCAGTTCATCTTGCATCATTGCTCTTATGTCATCCATCAATGCTCCTTTGATGTCCTCTAGGGTCCAATTTCCTAGTTCCATCTCTTCTATCTGTGTGATTGGTATTGGTGTAGCTTCTAAGTAAAGAAGGTTGATCGGTCTCTTCTCCAAACTGCAAAGGATCTCTTTGGCTATAGACTTTGGGCTTGAATCAGTCCTCACCATCTGCCACCTTTCCGTTCCCAAACACAGGAAGACCCGGATGAATCTATGATGGCTAAAAAATAAAGGGTTAGTATGATGTATGAACTATATGTGTGCATGTATGCATGAAGCAGCCCAAGGGTTTTGAATCCAAAGATAGCTAAAAAATGTGCAAGTTTAATAGATCTATTTATGGTATAGAACAAGCTTCAAGGAGTTGGAATCATCGTTTTGATGAACCTATTCATTCTTATGGATTCATCAAGAATGATGATGAGCCATATGTTTACAAGAAGGTTAGTGGGAGCCGATTAACTTTCTAAGTCTTGTATTGGATGCCATTCTATTAATTGGAAATAATGTCGGTATGATGATTTTTATGAAACTATGGCTATCTAAAACCTTTTTGATGAAAGACTTAAGGGAAGCAACCTATATTCTCAAAATTTGAATCTATAGAGACAGATCAAAGAGAATGATAGGTTTATCCTAAAGTCTTTACTTGGAAAAGGTGTTGAAAGAATTTTAACATACTTGATTCCAAGAGAGGATTGTTACCATTTAGGCATGGCATCAATTTATCCAAGGGTATGTCGCCTAAAACACCCAAGAAAATGGAGCAAATGGCCTAAGTTCCTTATGCTTTGACTATAGGAAGCTTGATGTATGTTATGTTGTATACTAGTCCTGATATTGCCTATGCTATTAGTATGACTAGCAGATTTCAATCCAATCCAGGTTTGGAACACTGGATAGTTGTTATGGTGATCTTTCAGTACTTGAGAAGCACTAAAGATCTAATATTAACTTATAGAGAAGGTGATATAAAGATAAATGGTTTTACAGATTTTGACTTCTAGTCAAATATGGATGATAGAAAGTCTATCTCTGGGTTTGTGTTTATTTGTAATGGAGGTGTAGCGAGCTAGAAGAATACCAAGCAAAGTGTCACTGCTAATTCAAGTGCAAAGGTTGAGAATATAGTCGCATTAGATGCTGCTAAAGAAGCTATTTGGATTAAGAGGTTCATTATTGAACCAGTAGTTGTTCCTTCCATTGGATCACTAATTCCTCTTTATTACAACAACAATGGAGCCATTATTTTGGCGAAGGAATTGAGGTATCACCAAAAATCCAAACATATAGAAAGAGATTTTCATATTATTAGAAAAAATTATTGGAAAGAGCGATGTGCTCATGCAAAAGTTAGCTTCAACCAACTATATGGCTGATCCACTCACTAAAGCACTAATCCAACTACAGTTAAATCAACATCTTGAGAAGATAGGTTAAGATATTATAGTGATTGGCTCTAGTGCAAGTGAGAGATTGTTAGCAGAGGTGGTATTTTGACATTGTAAAAATCCCAAATGGTAATAAAAATATTCTTTTATCTAAAGTTTTTATTTAATTGAATATTCATCCATTGGCATAATGTTAAATGAATCTATTATCAAGAGTTGATAATATGAGTTACATATTCATTTAGTACATATGCTATAAAATTGTTCATAGTCGATAAATTAATATTTGGGTAATATTAATTTGACTATCACCTCTGTCGATTTTCCTTGATTAGTATATGATACTGATAGTGGGAGGTAGTGAGTCTCATACTACTTGTTATGAGATATCAGAATAGACATGTGGATGCTCATGTGATGGGTGGATCGAACATGATGTTAGATTTATGATCGCGAGGATATTCACTTATAGTCAACTATCATAATCTAGGTCATAATGGTGCATATAATCCTTTGACCTGAGGTGACACGGTCATCCACATTTAAATGGCTAGTATTTATTACAGCTTACATACATGTGTTAATCAAACATGGGTATATGGCATGTGGTGGCCCTAGTCAGTTAAATGTAGGGATGAGTGTTCAACCAAGATGGGATTCATTGCTTAGAGTGAATCGGGATAAGATCCTATGTTATATAAGTTTGTTCTTGATGAATAAGTTCCTGGCCAAGACAAACATGACACAGTCTGAAAGAGTTTCAGTGCTAGAAAGTGCTTGTAATATTTGTTATGTTTTATCAAGAATCAAACTTGAGATGAGGTCATATGATATAGCTATTAGAGTTTGAATAAACCTTGACTCTGGGCTATATCGGGATCTTCTAATGAAGGGATTTTAGTGCACGGTAATTATGACCAAAGGGTTTGTGTGAATCAATACACGCATTCACTTCTAATTGGGTAATTGTGATATTGAAGCTAGGATTCACTCACAACATATGAGAACTAAATGTGCATAATTGGGATTTTCATATTTAGACTTGAAAGAGTTTTAAATAATATCAAGTGTTGATATTATCTTCTCATTGCCAATTAGACATGAACCTAGTAAGTCACACCTGAAAGAGTTTCACCAAATCAGCATCAATATTAATCTAATAATTGATTAAAGAGTTTGATCAATTAATTAAGATTAATGGAATTGGATTTATGCTTTAAGCAATGATTCTAGCATATCATGAAATCTAATTCCACCAAGGGTTTAATTATTAATTTATACTTAATTAATATGAGATATTGATTAAAGTATTAAATTAATAATTTATATTATTTATGATTGGATTTTGATTAATGGCCCAAATTGTTTGGGCCTACACCCAAAAGAGTTTTAGACCAAAGATTAATCCAAGATGTTGAGAAAGCCCATGAACCTAATCCAAGCCCATTTATCAAATGGATTGGGCTTGGGCCAAGTGTTGGCCCAATTGCTAAGCCCAAATCAATGTGAACATGACATGGTCAAAATTTGTCATGTTAGGCATGCGTTATCCTTTATGTGTATAATGTTGACTATGGACATGATAAGCATTAAGCTTGGCTTATTAGGCTTGTCATTTTGGCACACATTATCTCTTGTGTGTATAAATATGACTAAGGCAAAGATAAGGATTATATGACATGATTAAGTGTAGAGAATGTATATAGACATATACATGAGATGTATTAATTCTCTACATAATTCTTGGTGCACTAGATAAGTATACAAGTTGTATACATATCATGACAAATCATATACATGTGATGTAGGAGATTATGTCATTAAAGATAGTTTTCTCTACCTATAAATATATAACCTTAGAAATGCTCTAATGGCTAGACATTAAGACATAGTGAGAGTTTTGTGTAGAGACACAAAAGGAGAAACATCATATACACAAAATAAACCCAAAATATACTAGCAAGAGATTGAGTTAGTGCAAGACTTGTGAGGGTCACTAGAGAGGAAACTTGCAACTAACCAAATCAAGGCAAGTAGTTAACTTGGTAAAGCTTTGGTGTTTCAAGCTAGAGGCCTAACACTTGGGAGGCGAAGGCATATGATTCAAGAGTTGAACCTAACTACATCAAAGCATATAGATACTATTGTGGTCCACATCAAACTTAGGAGTTTGTAAGTATACCTAAACTTAGAATTGCTAGGTTGTTTACTTGTTGTTTTAATATTTAGCTATGTGTTGAAAGCAAATTGGATCCTTGGGATAGGAATTATTCATGTGATGAAGGGTTATGTAATGCAAAATTTTTGAATTTTGCTCTACTTAGGCTTGTGCTCACCACACTTGTCTTTGATGCTTAAGTAGCATAACTGATTCCTTCAATTGGTATCATAACATCTTTTTACACTTAACACAAGCTAAATTAATTAATAATTGCAAGTGTTATGATTATGCTTGATGTTAATTATAAGTTATATGGCATATTGTGTATAAAAAAATTTGCAAAAAATTGGTCCTTGGGTGATCCCGATCGGGAGAAAGTGCATCTGGATCGTGAGGAGCTTGAAATGTGCAAATTTGTACAATTTGCAATTTTAGGCAGTGCAAAACCCAAGCACGATCCTGACTGGGACCATGCATATCCCACCTGGGACCACATGCACAAATTGTGAATTTTTAAATAGTGCATATCCCGAGTGCATGTCCTGACCAGGACCATACTCGGGACCAGAAATCTGACATGTAAAATTTGCATTTTGATTGATTTTTGCTTGCCATAGATGGATGGAATGATTATTGACTTAGATTATGTCATTTTCTATGTAATTAAATGTTAATTGCATAAAATTAAGATGTAATATTCACCTTGGTATGCCAAGGATGAAATGTAATTCGCTAGAGTTATAATATGGAGCTTGAAGTGTTTAAGATGGAGATCCATGGAGATGGTGACAAGGAGTTTCACGCTTGAAGGTTTTTCCAAATCCCATGATCACTAAGGCCATGGTGACATGGCCCAAGGTAGCAAGGCGCATGGTCATAAGGCCTAAGGTGTCAAAGCCCAATATGACAAGGCCTATATTCTAAGAGTTAGAATAGGCTTAGGAAAAGCCCATGATCACTCCATATTTGTGCATCCACCTTGCATGTTCTATGTATATTTTTGAAATATATATTGTAACATGGTATTTATATTTCATGCCATACTATATATGTCTGTGATATATATATGCTAATATGTAAAGTGAGACCTAAATAAAGACCCAAAAATCTTCCAAACTAAATTTAGGTATAGGGTCTCCATTGGAGCAGTAACTTGCATGGTTTTAGGATTATGTGCATCAGCTATGGATACATAGGGGTGTACAAAAGGCCTAAGAGATTCATGTAGTGTTATTGTTAAGCATGAAATGTTGTGGGTGTATGCATACACTATAGGCCAAGAATGGCAAATCGGAGTACATGAGGTTTGTAGTGTTTAAATCCATACATCTCACTGCTCCAATGGTGTGGTCCTAACTAATGCCAAGGGCCAAGAACGACAATGCGTACCTAAGGTCCACAACATTAAGAGCCAAATTAATGGAATCTCACATGAGATGTGATGGACAAGAGTTGTCCACTTAATGATAACTAATATTTCGAGAATGGCAATGTGTACCTGAGGGATATTAGTGACCCATTAAGAACTCCATCACCCACTAGAAATCCATCCAACAAGGGATTTCTGTTTCCTATTTTGGAAGTGTAGGATTCGCCAAGTTAGTGGGAGGCCATTACAATTGAAGTCCAAATCTAATGGTAATTACAACAATGTCATAAAACTAATCAATA
The DNA here is from genome assembly GCA_949671775.1 of Mallotus repandus. Classification (NCBI taxonomy): domain Eukaryota; kingdom Viridiplantae; phylum Streptophyta; class Magnoliopsida; order Malpighiales; family Euphorbiaceae; genus Mallotus; species Mallotus repandus. Next base: position 6,782 of record CATIWM010563723.1, read on the forward strand.
TTGTTATTGTTAGCGACCTGAAGTTTATTTCGAAGAGACATTCCGAGGGACATGGCAACTTTGTTGAATAGGACATCCATTCCATTTTTGAGACAGGGACAAATGTTTAGTCTCGGGGGGATGCAAGATGCTTTTGTGTTTGAAGTCGCCACTTGGTTTTTAGAAAATCAGGAAAAGATTAAAGGGATGGCATCAGGTCACTCAACGAGTATCATTCCTAGTAATGATTCTGAGCCCAAGAGATCTCATCTACTTTTTGACTATTCCTCATTTTAATACTCAATACGTGGCTACCACAGCACCCTAGTTTTGATAATGACAATTGATATATATGCATTCACACAAGCACATTGATAACAATGGAAAGTATAAGAAATTTAGCATAATTATTTACAAGGCTTTCCTAGTAAATACATATGAAAGAGAAAAAGTGTAGAACTGTTACTGTAGTCCTAATCTAGAATACACCTGCAAAACAGAGGTTAACACAACTATGTGCAATTCCATATATTCATCCACTCGGATAGTATATAAGCACAATAAAGATGATTGATGCATCATGAATGGTTAAATAGATGCACGTAGTTTATGCTCTAGTAGGAATTATTATAAAGCATTTCTAAATGATAAGATAAATAGTAAATAATGATGATTGCATCATTAGACCATATTATTGAAGCTGTAGCTTAGATAAGGAGCTTCCATATTTGTTGAATGCATATTAATGCAAAATGATAGTTAATTATTAGCAAACAAAGAAGATATTATTCAATCAGCATGTAAATTGCCAGTCTCATCACACAATCACAACAATTTCTCAACTGCTGGCAACGATAAAAGAAAATGCAGGGTAGTAAATAAACGTGCAAAAATGATTACTTGGTCCTCGGATTTGACTGAGCTTGTTTTGTGTTTTTGAAGCTTTAGCTTTGAGAGATTTCTAAGCTTTCCTCGTCGAGAGGTTGAAAATGACATGTGTAATGCAAATTCGTATACCTTTGAAGTGTGCTTTGACAATGATAAGGGTGGGTTTGGTTTAAAAGCGGTCTAAAAATCCTATGAACAATGTGGAAAGTAGGCCAAAAGTGTGTGGATTAGAGCTCCTAGGCCTTCAGTGCTTCAGCATGTGTATGGCTCTTACCTTTTTTTTTTGTTTAGCTCTTACCTTGGCTCTAGCCGTCACTCCCTAGGCTCTTGCCTTTCCAAAATGGAGTGTAGAGACCTCTATTTATAGGGAAATATGCCCAAAAAAGTGTGGAATTTGGTGAAAATGTGTGTGACGCATGATCACAGCCCTAGGGTGTGTGATCATGGCCTTGTGGTGCATGATCACAGCCCTGGGGCATGTGATCACGAGCAATTGCGTGTGATCACACGTCCTAGCATGTGATCATGCGCCATGCCCCAGTTGCCTGATCAAACGCTCTTGCGCATGCCATGCGACCTTCCTGAGCATCGATCGCGCTGTTTTATAGGTATTTTTTGAGGTTTTTGACCTTTCAAATGTGTTTTCAAGGTTCATTTCATCAAAATCGGCTTCCATTTTCACGCATGAGCAAGATGTGTTTGTGCGTGATCACACACTGCAAATTCACTCACGTCCTACTTCCTGGGGTTACGCGCACTATTCTGGAATCACTTTTAGAAGTTTTAAGGGCCTATGGATACATTTTCGATATCTATTTTATGAAAATCGACTTTCAATTTTCACAATGTTGAACTTTGGTCTTATGAATTGAACATTGGTATGATGAGTTGCTCATTTTTTAGCAATGTTTGCTTAAAATGAGCGACTCGCCACTCTGATTATTCGTATTTCATAAAATTAGGGTGCAACTTAATGATTCAGAGGTTGATTTTGCTCAGTTTAGGCTTTTCAGATTTTCGACAGGCTTTAGAGGTGGTATGAATGAACAGACAGTTGTCAAGTTCGGAGAGATGTTTTCATCATTGGACCTTTTTAGGGACAACCAAAATTCGATGTGTGACAGTTGCCCCCTGCTTTACATGTGTTTCATAGTAGTCTAGTATTGATGTCAATACACATAAAGAAAATGCAGAGATGCAAAAATAGTCTTTAGGAAGAGGTACTTACCTGATGGTGTGCTGTTTAGTCTTTTGACTTCAGGCCTATCGTTTGTTAATGTCGTTTGATTGGCAGAGCCGCCGCTTTATGTATCTTGTAATTCTCTCGGGTGAGGCAAGATGATGCCTTCATAACCTCTTTAGGTATCGATGCAAATGCTACTAAGCATATGTAAAGATGCTTCTAAGCAGAGAAAATGCTTTTAAGTAATGAAATACTTCTAAACAGATGCAATGCTTCTAAGTGGAGAAAAATGCTTCTGAGCGATGAAATGCTTCTAAGCTAGATTGAATGCTTCTAAGCAAATGAGAAAATGCTTCTAAGTAGTGAAATGCTTTTAAGCATATTAGATGCTTCTAAGCAGATGAAATATGCTCTTAAGTTGATGAAACACTTCTAAGCAAATGTAATGCTCCTAAGCAGATTACAAGCTTCTAAGCAGTGAAATTGCTTCTCAACGAAACAATGCTACTGAGCAGTGATGATGCAGGGATGATGTCATCATTCATTATGTTTCTAGCGTGATTTCATGACGTGCTAATCGTGATAATTGTAGATGCGACATGCTTATGTTATCTGTGCTTTATTTTCTTTTTGTGAATGACTTTTTGAGACAATGATGTCAGATGCAAGTCCTAAAATAATTATAGATGTCATGCACTCCGAGGCCTATCCGATGCCTATAAGATGAGCTCATTTTTGAGTTTGGGGTGACTTTTACCTATTTTCTACCTTTTTTTAGCCCCTTTTTAAGTTTTTTGGACTGCTTTTCTTCTGTTGTTGCTCTGTTGCTTCGCGGAGTGCAAAAATTATAGACTTCCCTCCTATTCCCAGTAAATTTGGCAATGTGAATGCAACTTCTTTTTCTTTTAATGAGTTCATTTTAGAGGATGAGGTGACTCTCGGGCAGACTGGTGCAAGGACCTCTACCGCTGGAGCTTCAAAGGCTGCTGGAACCAGTGGCTAAGCCTCTTTTCATTCACCTCAACTTTCTCGGGGCGATCCAGTTCCCGTTTTCTATAGCCTGGAGACTTATGCGTGGATTATTCATCATCGACCGGTTAGTTTGCTTACTTAGCTCTGTTACCTGTTGTAGCTTTAACTGCTTGTCTTAGCACTTGCTGTACATGTTACTCTTAATTTTAGCTCTTGTTGTTTGGATTTCATCATTCGTTGTCTATGTAGCTCTAGCGGACATGTATTTTAGCTCTTGCTATAGTCTAGCTCTGGTTGTAGTTTGGAGCTCTTGCTGTGATGTAGCTCTGGCTGTGATGACTGTAGCTCTAGCTATTGTGTAGCTTTAGCTATAGTGTACCTCTAGATGTGATTTAGCTCTAGCTATGGTTTATAACTCTTGCTGTAGTGTAGCTCTAGCTGTGATTTAGCTCTAACTATGATATAGCTCTAGCTGTGATGTAGCTCTTGCTGTGATGTAACTCTTGCTGTGATGTAGCTCTTGTTGTGGTTCAACTCTTATTATGATATGGATGTAGCTCTTGTTATGATGACTGTAGCATTTTACTATAGTTTAGCTCTTGCTGTGAGGTAGCTCTTGCTGTAATGATTGTAGCTCTAGTTGTGGTTTAGCTCTGACTGTAATGTAGCTTTAGCTGTGGTTTAGTTCTGGTTGTGATTTAGCTCTTGCTATAGTCTAGCTCTCACTGTGATTCAGCTCTTGCTGTGATATAGCTCTTGCTGTAATATAGCTCTAGCTGTAGTTTGTAGCTCTTGTTGTAATGTCTGTAGCTCTAGCCATGGTTTAGCTCTTGCTATGGTGTAGCTCTAGCTGTAATGTAGCTCTAGCTGTGATGTAGCTCTTACTGTTATGTTTGCAGCTCTAACTGTGGTTTAGCTCTAACTGTGGTTTAGCTCTGGCTGTAGTTTAGCTCTTGCTATGATTTTCCTGCAAAGATGCAAAAAGAGATGTTTGTGTTTGATGAAATTGTAACTATTTTACCTGTTGGTTATAGTCCTCTGGGCCTATCATTCAGCTACCTAATAGCTTCAATAAGGTCAGCTCATACTATCAGGGTCTTCCTCCATGTGTGAAGTAGATGGTTACTGGGAAGGGCTTCGATGGTATTATTTCTGCCCTTACTTATAGCTCATATGCATCAAGTCTGGCTGTGATGTGCACTCTTGTTAAGCGGTGGATGGATACTACCCACATGTTCCATTTGCCTTTCAGGGAGATGACTATCAATCCGCTCGATTTTGCAGCCATTATGGGGTTGAGTTTTTTTGGGAGCCTGTCCCTTTTAGTGATGAGGTATGTAGTTCTGCCGTTGCGAAGAACATATGGCTAAGGGATCTATTTGGTGTTACTGCTTTGTTGAAGTCTGGTTGCTCCACTTTGATCCTGTATATGCAACTTGTAGAGAAGGTGAGGTTGGAGCATGACACGAGTCGTGTCGGTTCTTAGCAGTTGGCTAAATGCTTCTTTTTTTACCTTCTAAGTGTCATTATCTTGCCGAATGCTTTCGGTACTGGCTTCCTATAGTTTTTACCTGTCCTGAGGAACTTGAGGGATTTACTGAAGTATAGTTGGGGTACAAATGCTTTTGCCCATATGTATTTTGGTTTGGATGCGGCTTATAGAGGACACTTACGCATTTGTAGCTGCTTGTTCATGCTGAATGTGAGTATGGTCTCCTGCTTTTGAATTCTTTTTTCTTTGATTGTTCTGACTCTTTTCTTTTTGACAAATTTAGGCTTATGAGTTTGGGCTGTTTCGTCATCCCACTATTGAGCATTCGCCTGAGGGTGGCTTTCCCTGTCTTCCACGATGGATCAGGAGGACTTCTAGTTTGACTGAGAGTATGGTAGAGGCTAAGGGTCTCTTGAGTAGATTGGCCCACGGTCAGGTATGGTGCATTTCATCTTTGCTTTGCTTGTTCTTTGGCAATTCTTTTGCTTATGAGTTTATTAGGTCGATTCGTTCATGCTAGTGGATGGAGCGATAGGACTGGTCGATCGAGATTGGAGTGGCTTGGCGGCTGACACGGAGGAGGGTTTTATTGCCCGGTCTTATTGATAATGTGTGATATCTGGGTGAGTGGATCTATCACTGGTGGGATGGATTATTTATGAGGAGAGTTCCTGTTGGAGAGGAGCTTGACAGAGCTAAAAGAGCTCGTTGAAGAGGAGCTTGACAGAGTTGAGAGAAGGTATCCCTTTGAGGATTTCCTAAAGGGAGCTCATTTCTCTTATATGATGACTCTGTTGCCACAATTTATTAATGTCATGGCCAGTGAGTTTGTTCCTCCTCCACCTCCTCAGGTCGATCCATCGCAGCCTTCAGGCTCTTGAGCTAGGACTTCATGGTTATCCCAAGGTCGTTTTGCTTCTAGGGTAGCTTCCTGTGATCCAGTACACTTATGAGCTGTGTTTTTCCTAGTTTTATACAAGTATGTAGCAAATTTTGTTAGTATTAAATGGTAAATGACATGAATTATGAGAGTTTTATCTGCAGAATTTTGGACGTCGTCAAAGGAGGTCAGATTTTGATGAGGAGAGTGTTCCTGGGACCGATGGGATGACACATGCCAATGGTGTGGGACCTAGTGGTGCTGTTCTTTGTGATTTTATGAGTGCAGCACCTCCGATGTTATAGAGATTGATGGGTACAGGAGCGGGAGCTCATTTCCCTTTGCCTAGAGTGGGTACACCATTGTCAAGTGTAGTGCCTGCGGATGCCACTCATGTCAGTTTCTTAACTTTACAAGTTTCTTCATTTTGATTTTGTTTGTTATTTGATTTCTTTTCTTTGTAGGTGCTTATTTCTACTACTTAGTCTTGGTATACTGCTACAATCAACGCGCAGGAGTATTTCATGGAGTTTACTTGCGCACAGAGCGTACTGCTTTCTTTTTTTATTAATTTGTACCTATTTTATGCATGTATTTTTATGAATGCATAAAATATGATTTATGGTGTTTGTCTAATGTAGAATGAGCATAATCACACTAGTCATGAATGGGAGAGGGAGCGAGCATCTTATCGTGAGTAGATTGATCAGCTTCACGTGTAGTTAGTGGCCTTTCAGATGGGTGCAAAAGATGCGGGGCCCAGCTCAGATGATGGGGATGCCTGAGTGGATTCAGCTCTTGCTTTTTATAGCACCCATGGCCGATGTATTTGTTAGGAGGCTAGGTGTAGGCTTTTGGCCGTGGTTGTCTAGTGTAGTATTATTTTCCTGAGGTTATGGACTCAGGGTGTTGTATTTGGGCATCTATCTTGTATGTTGTATTCTGTACTGATGATTATTGTTGTTGTATCTTGGATTGACTGACTTATGCGTTCGCGATTGTGACATTTGTAACTGTGATCATTATGTCTGATTATTCCATTTTCGTCTACCTCTTTGTTTTATTTTTCTCTCTTTTGCATAGGGCGTCTCTTTTCAGAGCTCTTAGCCCCTATCTAAGTATTTTTTCTTTTTCCCTCTTTTTCCTAGGGCATCTCTTTTCAAAGCTCTTTGCACCTAGCGGGCTTTTTTTTTTAGGTTTGACGATAGCGACTAGAGAAGAAGTAATGAAATAAGTAAGAACTGCAAAGCATGTAATGAAGATGTGCAAATTATACTTAGCATGCTCGATGGATTCAGATGATAATGATGCATTTCATTTCCTTAAATGTACTTATATGATTTGACAAGCATTCGCACATTTATTGAATACATTTAAGAAAAGCATAGTTGCATTTATGCAGATTTTGAATTGATGGTACCCCTATCCTTAGTCGGCCTCTTCAGGTTTTCTAACTAAGTATTTTCTCTCAGTTCCCTAAATTTTGCCTGAACTGCCTTTTTTTGGTTTTCAACTTAGTGAGATATTTTTATGTATTTGATCTAGACATAGTACTTCTTCAAGCGGTCTATGTTGGTTAGCTCAGAGAACTCATTTCCTTCAGAATCTATCAGTTTGACGGCTCCTCTTGATAGGACGGTTTTGACTAGATATGGGCCTTCCTAGTTTGGCCTGAACTTCCCTCTAGGGTCTGAGACATTCTGTGTGGCTTTCTTAAGCACCCAGTCTCCTGCTTTCACACTCTTATGTCTGACTTTCTTGTTGAAGGCTCTAGCCAATCGAGCTTGATACAGTTGCATATGATACAGTTGCATATGATACAGTGCTTTGAATCTCTAACTATCCAGAGTAGTGAGGCTGTCATTCCTTTGCTAAGCCCATTGCGCTTCAGGTAGTTCAGATTCAATTGCTATTCACAGCGATTTAATTTCTATTTCCACTGGGAATACTGCTTCAGATTTGTATACTAGTAAAAAAGGAGTGGCTCCTGTTGAAGTTCTGACTGTTGTTATGCATCCCCATAATGCGTATGGTAGTCTATCTACCCAATCATGGTAGGTCTGAGTCATCTTTGACAAGATATTTTTAATGTTTTTGCTTGTAGCTTCAACTGCTCCATTTGCTTGTGGTCAGTAGGGTGAGGATTTGTGATGTTCCACCTTATAACTCCTTAGTAATTAATTCACTTCCCCTTGGAACTGAACTATGTGATGGGGAACCCCATATAGGCAGAATAGGTTCTTTCTGATGAACTTTGACACTTGTTTTGCCACCAGTTTTGCGTACGATTCTGCTTTGACCTATTTTGTGAAGTAGTCAATTACTACTAGAATGAACCTGTGCTAGTTCGAGGCTATCGGCTGAATTTCTCTGATTATGTCTAACCCCATGCTAAGAAGGGCCATGGAGAAGAGATAGAGTGTAGCTCTGTTGGGGGAAGATGGTTGATGTCCCCGTGAATTTGGCACTTATGACACCTTCTTACGAGTCTGATGTAGTCTTCCATCATTGTCATCCAAAAGAACCCTTGTCTCATTAACTTCTTAGTTAGAATAGTGCCATACATGTATGGACCATAAACACCCTCGTGTACTTCTTCCATTGCTCTATAAGCTTTCGTCACATCCAGAAATCTAAGGTTATATCTTGTCTAAGGTTCTTCTATATAATACACCCTGGTGTGATGTGAATTTTGATGCCAATTGCCGGATGACTGCCATGTCTTTTTTGACTGCCTTCTCAGGGTAAATTCTCTTTGTGAGGTATTGCTGTATATCGTAGAACCAGGGTTTGTTGTCTGCTCTTGCTTCAGCTATTCTAAGGCATTTATGGCTAGGTTGCTTTAATTTGAGTCAGATTAGAAGCTTCATGGGCATTTTGGTCAGTCCTTCCTATACTGATGCTAGGGAAGCGAGTATGTCTGCCATTTGGTTGTGGTTTCTAGGGAGGTGGATGAATTTACATTTCTAGAAAGATAAGGCGAGCTGCTGCAGGTGGCTTAGATATGGCCTTAAGTATTGTTCTTTAAGTTCCCATTCTTCTATTGTCTAATTGATTACCAACATTGAATCCCCAAATATTTCAACTTCTGTCACTCCTAGAGCTATCAAAGCTTCCATGCCAAGTGTGCATGCCTCGTATTCTACCTCGTTGTTCGTAACTTTGAATTCTAGCTTCTTAGCGATTAGCACCACTTCACCTTCTCGTGTTAGGAGTATGATCTCGACTCCTGCTCAAATTGGTTGACTGCTTCATCGAAGTACATTCACCATCCCTGCACTTCGATGGCGGTGCTGAGGTCATCTGGGAAGTCTAGTTGAATTTCTTCTGAATCTGGAATCAGGTTTAGCACTATAAATTCAAGGACTGCTCTCCCTTTCACTGTCTTCTTAGTTAGATACTACACATCGAATTCTATAAGTGAAATGAGCCACTTAACGAGTTTTCCAACTAGGGATGGAGCTTCTTAGAGATGCTTCATAGGATCCATTTTTGACACAACTTGAATCTTGTATGATTGAAAGTAGTGTTTAAGCTTCCTCATTGCCCATACCATTGCTAGGCATATATGTTCAACCTGACTGTATTTTTCCTCATAAGGCAGCATTTTGTTGCTTAGGTAGTAGACTACATGTTCTATTTTTCCTTTTCCCTCTTGGGCTTGCATTGCACCAATTGCATTCCCTTCAATGGCTAGGTACAAGGTCAATGGAAATCCAGACTTGGAAGGTTTCAGAACTGGTGGATTGGCTAGGTAGCTTCTGATCTTGTCAAATGCTAGCTGACATTATTCATTCCATATGACTGGCTGATCTTTTCTGAGTAGTTTGAAGATGGGCTTGCAAACTGCTATTAATTTGGCCATGAACCTGCTTATGAACTGTAGTTTCCCTAGAAACCCTATGATTTCTTTCTCAATTTTTAGCACTGGTATTTCTTCGATTGTTTTTGCTTTATCTGGATCCACTTTGATTCCATTCTTGCTGACAATATACCCCAGCATCTTGCCTGAAGTTACCCCGAATACATACTTCTTAGGATTAAGCCTGATGCTATACTTTTTAACCCTTCTGAGGAATTTCTCTAGAGCAGCTAGGTGCCCTTCTCTGGTTTCTGATTTAACCATCATGTCATCTATGTACACCTCGGCTTCTTTATGTATCATGTCATGGAACATGGTTGTTGCCATTCTCTGGTAGGTTGCACCTGCATTTTTTAGGCCAAAGGGCATTACCCTGTAGTAGTAAGTACCCCATTCTGTTATAAAAGATGTCTTCACTTTGTCGATGATGGTCATCATAATCTGATTATATAAGAAAATCCAACCATGAAGGAATACATTGCACATGAGGTAGCATTATCTATCAACACATCTATGTGAGGCAAAGGGAAGTCATCCTTTGGGCATGCTTTGTTTAGATATCTATACTCGACATAAATTCTTACCCTTCCATCTTTCTTTGGCATTGGCACGACATTTTCTAACCATTCTGGATAGTCTACCACCTCGAGGAATTTAGCCTCGATCTACTTTTTTATGTCTTCGTTTACCAATTGGGCCCATTATGGTCTTAGTCTTCTCAGCTTTTGCTTTACTAGCTTACACCCTTCTTTGGTGGGGATGTAGTGTTGAGCGATGTCTCTGTCGATGCCAGGCATGTCTTTGTATGTCCAAGTAAATACTTTTAAATATTTTATTAATATTTTTTCAATTTCTCTCCTCTCTTCAGGGGTAACATCTTTCGAAATATGCAAACTGCGTGGTTAATTTTTTATGCCAACGTTAAATGGTTTGGTGCATATGGAATGAATGTCAAACATGCAAGTGTTTTGATCAATGCAATGCACACTACCATCAGACAAGACATCGAACAAGTAAGCAAAATTTGATTTCATGGCATTAACTTTAGAGTTCATTACATCATCAGTTTCAAAAGTACAGAGATCATCTCCAGTGTCTTCAAACAAAATGTCATCAATGCTTGATTTGAGGATGGAAGCAACTTTCTCATAGTTAAGGGTCTCAGTCTCGGATTCTTCATCAGCTCATCAATATCAGTCTTAGTGATACCTTCTAGCGGGCATTTTCCCTTAGGAGAGTCAGTGACATCTTTGAAGATCTTAAAGCCAGGTTTCTCAACCCCTTCTTTTTCCTACTTCTCTATTTTTCCCTTGTAGACCTCAGTTGAGCCTTGTTGAATAAAAGAGGTGGACTTCTTAGTTCCAGTGTCCTTCCCAGGATCTTACCCTAAGCCATATCTGCTAGCTTGTCCTAAAAAATCAGGGAATTTTATGATCTTAGTGTACCTTCCACCCAATCCAGTTATGGGCAGGTATTATATCTTTTTCAACATTACAGCAACCTTTGGGTCAACCCACTCCTCGTGGATTATAGAGATCTGGAAGCCTGGTGGCACTATGTTCAAGCAAGCGGTGATGTTGTTGGTTTTAGCCGGAATGGTGACAACTTTGTCTTTGAGAGGGAATTTGATCTTCTAGTGTATGCTAGAAGGTATGCCTCCTGGTGGATGGAACCAGGGCCTTCCTAGTAGTAGGGCAAAGGTTGGAGGGATGTTTAGGACAATGAACTCAGCTACTGATTCTATATCTCTTGCAGTGACTACTGCCTTGAAAGTCTATATAACTAGCTTCTTAGAGTCATCATAGGCTCGGATAATTATGTGAGATTCCTCTAGGTCTTCAACATTCATTCCAATTTGTGTAGCAGTCTCAGGGGGTAAACATTGATGGCGGATCTGTTATCCACCATAATACATGAAGTCTTCTTAGATATGACTATTGCCTGTATGAATAGAGGATGATTATGGACCCTTCCTTCAGGGGGTAGATCTTCATATGAGAAGGTGATAGCATTAGTAGGAGCTTTCATTGGAAAAGCTATCGTTTCGTAAGGTGAGGCATCAATGGTGATCTTTGCATCATTAAGAGCCCTGACTATAGCATCTCTGTATTTTTTGGAGGCCATGAGAAAATCCCAAATACTTGATTGTGCTTGAGTCTTCTTAAGCTCCTTAAGAACTAGATCATCTTCTTCTTGAGCCATATCACTTGACATTTCTTTCCCCTTAGAGACATCCTTTTCCTTTTCAGGAGGTTGGTAGACTCTTCCACTATGACTTACATGATTAACTGAGGGTAAAGGCTTTTTAGCTATCTGCTTCTTGTTATGTGGTGTCTCTTGATTGGTTGCTTTTGTATTATTGCCCTTGTTCCAGAAAATGATCTCAGAGTCATCATGTTCCTGGGTATCTGTGCCCTTTTTAACTTCTTAATCAGAATCATACCAGATGTCAATTCCAATGACTTATAGGTTTGGAGACTGGACGATTACGGTCATTCTGTCTTCTTTATCAAACTCTGCTCCCTATCTTGAGGGTACTATTTCTTCTAGAGGGACATGAGTTGTGGAGGGTGCACTATACTTGACTTTGTAGTCAAATTTTCCAGATGGTTGGCCTAGTAGATCCCACATTTCAGGTTTGTCTTGCTCAATTTTGAGGCTTTCATCTGTTTCGTATGGATAAGGGCAGTCAATTACTTCATTATTCATGGGAAGGGCTACATCTCTAGCTCTCCTTAGCATCATCAAGTGAGGAGCGAATGCTCGAGGCATTGAAATATATTCAAATATGGAAGGGTCCCATTCATCTTTATTAGAGCCATGATAATCCAGGATCATACTTAGGAGTTCATCTTTTGAGATCATTAAGAATTATTTTTATGCTCTAGCTTCTTGTTCTTTAGGAGTTTCCTGGATGGCTTAGATTGATTATTCAATAAAGCTTTCGGGTAGGCCGAATGAGATTATGTTAATTGTTGGTGGAGGCATGGCTCGGTAATTTGGAAGGGGGCTAGTTTTGACGTTGGGTCATCTTTTAGGATCATTAATCTTTCCTGAGTCAATGAGGTCTTGGATTGCATTTTTAAGAGTTTTGTAAGTGTCAGTGGCATGGCCAGACATTTGGTGGAAGTGGCAAAATAGATTCTGGTCAATCTGAGGAGGTAGAGGATTCGGTAGTGGTTTTGGTTCTCTTTGTTGTAAGAGGTTCTTTTGCTAGAGTCTTTGAAAGATCTTGGATAATGGGAGGTTGAAGTTGGAAAATCTTCTAGGTGGTTTGTTGATGACATTGACAGATGGTGGATTGAAAGTGTCTGGTTGAACTTGGTTTATCTCGGTAATTATGGTGAAGGTGTTTTGGGTGTTGGTTTGAGTATTTTGGTAGAAAGTGTTTCTCGATTGTTAGGTTTCCTCATCATCTATTTTGATTCCAGGTTGATAAAGTGCTCGGAAGTCAGGATAGTGGGCAAAGATCATCTACTTTCTGAAATGGGGAAGTGATCCCTTGATTATCAATTCTATATGTTCATCCTCCAAAGGACGGTTTCTCATCTTGACAGCTTTAGCTCGCCATCTTACAACATAATCAGAGAAAGATTCACCAGGCTTCTATTTTGTAGTTTATAGATCTCTACAGGTTATATCCAACTAAGTATTGTATTTATACTGCTTGATGAACTTCTAAGTTAACAGCAACCAGTCACTCTTGATTTCATCCTTGAGGTTAAAGAACCATGCCCTTGGTCCTTCTTCTAGTGATGTGAAAAAGAATTAGACAATCTATTATTTTGTAAGCTTAGAGCAACCATGAAGGTGGCGTATTGTCCCAAATGAACCTTGGATCCCCAGTTCCATCAAACTTGACAAAGTTTAGTAGTTTAAAATCATCAATAAGTGGTTCATCTTTGAACAGAGCTAAATCAGTGAAGCTTTTGGACTCACGAGGCCCTTATCCTTGAAGGCAAATTCCAGCTGAGCCATCCTATTGGCTAGTAGTTTGACCTCTCCTGCTGATTTAGGTTTGGTCAAGTTAGCAATCTTAGCAGCTTGTTGTTGTGGTATTTTAAAGGCACAATAATACTCATCTTCTTCAATCCATACAGAAGTATGAAGGACACTCTTTCCTCTATCTGTTTATGGGTGGATAGATGCATATGCTTCATTTATGGGAGTAGCAACATGATTCCCATCTTGGGAGTTTTTGGTTTGAACATTGGTGGCTTTGATTTGGGCTTAGAGGATTTCTGCTATGGTGCCATCAGTAAGCAATTTTTGAATTCCCTCTCTCAGTTTATCCTCGAATTGTTGACATGAAGTGTCTTCTGAATCACCCATGTTGAGATCTTGTTTACTCCACATTAGTGAGATAGAATAAACAAATGATGAATGATGTATGCATATGATACATATGCAAAAGAATACAATTAGCATGTATGCATGACATGCTCATGCATAGCGTTATTATGATGGATGTAGATGGCTGTAAAAGACGTGGTTAGTATATGATGTCTATATCTATGTCATGTATGCATGGTTATGTAAGAGATTGTTATTTTTTCCTGTACAGGGAATAAACCAATCACAAGCAAGCTCTCACTTCCAACCTTATTGCTCCACGAGGTTATTGATTTCTTCCTAGGTGGGTTTTGACCCGATAGTCAGTAGGGGACTATAGTTCTGGTCTCAAACTAGGCTATTTTGATTTACTTTTATGAGAATTAAGAGTAAACTAAAGAACGATGCTCAAATACACTGGAGGTAAGCCTATAATATTAATGTAAGGACTAGTCGTTAGGTCATAAATGGCATTTATGGTCCTTATATGCCTGCATGTGTAGGGGCTGTAGTCAATAAGAGGGTTCCAGTTTCATGTTCCTTCATCGATGTTCGATACGTTTACTAAGAGGCATAAAAGTACTATTCGAGGGTTTACGATTTGATTCTTTCAACACAAATTTCTGTAATCTATTCGCATTACTGACCCATCTATTTGATTTGATAAGGAAAAATGGACGACGCTCGTAGGTTCCGTCATTGAAAGATATCACTATTTGCCAATTCTTACAGGCTATCCATACAAAGGTGAATGATTCTTATCATTCCTTACACATTTCGCTTATGCAAGGTAAACAAAGATCACAAATTCTAAGTGTGAGGAGTCTATGAGAACGGATGTAAGGATGTCAGTCGGTGATGGAAACTAAAAGTGTCATAGCATTTGTGAATGTCAGGTCAAACGAACAATATCTGGGCTAGCTGCAAAGCTTGGCGGGATCCTAGTGGAGATTTCTATTAGTTTATTTACATGGGCTGAGTCAAAGGTATAAGGCTAAAGGCTCCTTTAGCGAGAATACCCCCCCATGACTAGGGTTACAAACTCTGGTCACTGAGTCTAGCATTCTTTTGTTAACTCGGGTCACCCCTCCTTAAGGACTTGGGCCATAGACTCTGGTCAGATGAGTCTTGTGAAATCACGAGTAAAGGCTAAAGGTGAAAAATCCAAATTAGTCACCCTATGACTCGTGTGGAACCACAGTGGATCACTTTCTGTCATTGTCAGATGATAGGGACCAAGGGTGCACGTGTGATTGTGTAGTGCAAATGCAATGATGGAGGGCTCCACATGATTGAGTATTAAGTAATGAGAAATAGTCATTTTCAAATTGATCTCTCTAACTAGAGTACCTAGTGGAGTCACCACTATGGGCAACCTGAAGTTTGTTTCGAAGGGACATTCTGAAAGACATGGCAATTTTATTGAATAGGACGTCTGTTCCGTTTACGGGATAGGGAAAAATGTTTGGTCTCAGGGGGATGCGAGATGCTTTTATGTTTAGAGCCACTGCCTAGTTTTTAAAAAACTAGGAAAAGATGAAAGGGATGGCATCGGGTCACTCAACGAGTATCATCCCAGTAGAGATTTTGAGCCCAGTAGATCTCATATACTTTTTCACTATTTCTCATTTTAATACTCAATACGTGGCTACCGTAGCACCCTAGTTTCGGTAATGACAATTGATATATATGCATTCACATAAGCAAATTGATAATAACAGAAAGTACGAGAAATTTAGCATAATTATTTATAAGGCTTTCCTAGTAAATACATATGAAAGAGAAAAAGTGCAGAAATGTAAATCTAGTCCTAATCTAGAGAACACCTGCAAAATAGAGGTTCACACAACTATGTGCAATTGCATCTATTCATCCACTCAGATAGCATGTAAGCACAATAAAGATGATTAATGCATCATGAATGATTAAACAGATGCCTATAGTTTATGCTCTACTAGGAATTATTAAAAAGCATTTCTAAATGATAAGATAAACAATAAATAATGATGATTGCATCATTGGACCATAATATCGAAGCTCTAGCTTAGATAAGGAGCTTTCGTATTTATTGAATGCATATTAATGCAAAATGACAGTTAATTATGAGCAATAAAGCAAAGATTATTCAATCAACATGCAAATTGCCAGTCTCATCACACAATTACAACAACTTCTCAACTACTGGTGATGATAAAATAAAATGGAAGACAGTAAATAAATGTGCAAAAATGATTATTTGGTCCTTAGATTCGACTGAGCTTATTTAGTGTTTTTGAAGCTTTAGTTCCGAGAGATTTTCAAGTTTTCCTCATCGAGAGGTTAAAAATGACGTGTGTAATACAAATTCGCATACCTTTAAAGTGTGCTTTGACAAAGATAAGGGTGGGTTTGGTTTAAAAGTGGTCTAAAAATCCTACGAAAATGTAGAAGGTGGACTAAAAGTGTGTGGATTAGGACTCCTAAGTCTTCAATTCGATAGTGTTTCAGTGTGTGCATTTACTTTTGGCTCTCGCCTTTTTTTTTTCCTTTGGCTCTTGCCTTTTTTTTTTCCTTTGGCTCTTGCCTCTTTTTTTTTT
>CATIWM010563768.1:0-25459 GCA_949671775.1 Mallotus repandus
AATTATACAAATAAAAAGAAAAAGATAAAAAAAATAAAGAGATAAAGAAAAAATAACTGAAAGAGAAAAAATATTGTACAAATAAAAAAAAAAAAGTGAAAAAAGAAAAAATCTAGACCATGACTGGAATAACATGTTTTAACCTAATTATGTTCTTCAATATCACTCTCATGGCCCAACTTTACTGATAGCACCATTATATACAGCCATGCGACGTACAAATAGAAAAAGAAAAAAAAGGTAAAAGAGCATAAACTTGAAAAACAAAAAGCAAGCTTGAAAAACAAAACAAAATGGTAGTAAAAGTGAAAAATTTTAGGTCAAGTATAGTGATTTCTGTCATTTTTTATTTTTAATTCAATTGAGGCCCAACTATACAATTTCTTTAACACTCATCATACAAATAATAATTCAGACCAATATTGGTAGATGATAGCCATATATAAAGACTCAAATTTAAAATTTTCACAATTCTCACAAATAAAAATATGAGAATATCAATCAGGTTACCTTGATCGGCAGTTCCTGAACTAGCTTTAGAGGCAATTAGGCACTGCAATGGGTTATACTCAACTAGCTTATCATAAATCTCAAATTGATGATGATTATATATATAATAGAATTAGGGTGTTTTAGATGTAATTAAAAAGTCTCTTTTAAGATAAGAAATTTTTATAAATCTAAAGAAAATAGAAAATTTAATGGTTTTACGAGTAATTTTTTAAAAGTGAATATTAAAATATAAAAAATGAAGCTTATCAAATTTTAAATTATATATATATTGTGGGCAAAACTACAACTGTTATTGTTGTGTAGAAAATTTTTATCTTAGGACGAATTTGAAAAAAAAAATTAATCTAAATTTCCATCTATAATAAAGCTTCTTAATCTTAAGTTAAATAACTTTTTTATGAGTTAATTAAAATTTTAATATTTTTATGGACAAAACTATAGAGCTACAACTTGATAAGAAAATTTTTTATTTTAATATGAATTTTACACGATTTTTCTCAAAGTTATCTAGATACAAGATTGTTTTTGTCAACTTATCTATAATAAACAAGAGAAAATTCTTTATCACAATAGCTACAAGAAGAAAAAAAAATCTTGTAAATTGAATTATTAAGCTTAAAAGCTCAATCATTAACTAATATTGGTAATAGAAACCCTACCAGTACAATTCACACCAATTAGTTACTATTGATGCAACTTTTAACTATAAACACCATGCATTACCTGTGTTTCTTTATTTTCTTCTAAATTTTCGAAAATATGTTTGTACCAAAATTTTTTAAAAGATACACAATTTTTTAAAAAAAATATTGTTACAATCGATAGTATTATAAAAAATTACAACAAAAAAGCATTGGTAAAGCATCTCTCTTTAAAAAAAATTTTATTTTCAATTTCTAAAGAAATGAATTTTTAAAAAATAGTTGAATCTAATATTGAAATATCTTTATTTAATTTCCACTAATATCTATTAGAATAACTTGTATCGTTTTCTTATAAATGAACAAAAATTTAAAAACAATATTTAGTTTTTGGTCACATTTCGTTATTTTTTATTCTAGAACTGAATATATACAATATAAATATGAACAACTTTTCAATGAAGTAAAGCATTTCTCTTTAACAAATTTTTTATTTTCAATTTCTAAAGAAATGAATTTTTAAAAAATAGTTGAATCTAATATTGAAATATCTTTATTTAATTTCCACTAATATCTATTAGAATAACTTGTATCGTTTTCCTATAAATGAATCATAAAAAAAAGTTATATTTAAAGTAAAAATTTGTGAAATCTTTGTGAATCTCCTAATTTTTGCCATGGAGAATTCATGACAAAAATAAAATAAAATTGAAGTATTTTTTCCCCTAAATGCAATCATTATGATTTTTCTCATCAGTACACCTACATATTTCCAAACAAAGAAAAATAACAAAAATTTAAAAACAATATTTAGTTTTTGGTCACATTTCGTTATTTTTCTATTCTAGAACTGAATATATACAATATAAATATGAACAACTTTTCAATGAAGTAATCAATGGACATATGGAATCTTCTATTAATTTTGCTTTTCTAGACGCTGAAAATATATTAAACAACAAAACTATGTAATTGGAAATAATCAAACTTATGCAAATAGAATTTTACTACCAAAAAAAATAATATTCTCACTATAAGCTTATTGTACAATGTTGGCACATAGAATTTCATGGCTGTAAAGTGTAATTATTCAAAGAAATTAAGATGATAATCTTGAAGGGTTAGCCTAATCATACAAGATACATCTATTATTGGAGCATCCATAAATTTATAATGGAATTAAATTACTGAAATCAATTTCTTGGAAATGTTAATTAAACTAGTTTTGCCTTATTTTTACATTTAATTAAGAATGTGTATATACTAGAATAGATTGTTTACTTGGTGAACTACCCATTGAAAACGTCCTATAAAGACAACTGTGCATAGCATTATTAGTAGTTTTATTGCAAAATTAATTAATTTACGCAGTCAACTTCAGGGGATTTTGCGATTAATTATCATCATACCATATGGTCACTATACCATATTATTTTGACATGCTCCATCTTTTAAACATTTAAGTAGTGCCCCAACTAGCTTTTTATACTTTTTTTTTTTTAATCTCCACCAATTTAAAGATATTAGTTATCAGTAAAGTATAAATCAAATGATTTAGATAAAAATATCTAAACTCGACTTATGACAACATCAAAAATTTAATTTAAATTTCGGTTAATTATATTATAGGGTGGAATATATATTTATTGTGGTGTTCTACTCCTATAAGTAAAAATTTAAATTTTTTTTTTACATTAACACTAATAACTAACAATCGTAAGTTCTAAGAAAAGAAAAAAAAGATATATATATATTCAAAAATGGATTATCAAAAGAAAAATTAAAATGCTAATTAGAAATTATTTGATTAGTATTATATTCGTGTTGAATTAAAAAGAAGAAAAGAAAAATTAAAACCATACCCAAAAATAGAAAGGGTACAAAGGAATAATGCTGAAAAGTCAAAGTCAATAAGTATTAGCTTGCTAGGCACACGTATTGGAATAATATGGAGTTACTTGCCTTGGTGTAATTCCCTAACCATCTATATAACTCAACTACTGCTTCGTCACTAATATTCTCGCAACAAATTGAAGCTTCATCGCCATTAATGCTTGTTGCTGCTCATCAAGAAAAACATACATGTCTGTAAAGAAAACCTTTTCTCTTAACAGCAGCAACAGTGCTAAGGCTGATGCCAAACGTCGCCGGTTTAGTCGATGTTTTTCTTCGGCATCATCATCAATGGAGATAAGTATAAACCCTGGAATCAAGTCACTAAAACACTTGGATTCTAGCAAGTTCAAGGCAGAGATCAGGAGATGGGCTAAGGCTGTTGTTGGCTATGCTCGCCAAGTTAGTGATCGCTTTGGAAGCTCAAGAAGGAGAAGTGATTCAATTGGAAGCTCTCGCCAGCTTGATGAACAATGAACTTTTCTTTCTTTTTGTTACGGTAATGGATTTTAAATTTTAGGATGAATTACTATGACATCCTTGAGTTTTTACCTATTATACTACTTCATCCCTGTGTTTTTATTAATTAACTCAAGCATGCTTGTAGTATAAGATCGTCAACTACTATATCCTTCTGTTAATTTTAGACGCTAAATGGATTTAAAAATCAAAAATACCCCTTAAACATAAAAGAAACCTTTTTGTTACAATATCTTCCTAATATTTATCATTACATGTCATCGTCCCTCTGTTCACTAACCCTAATTTGTTTATCCCTTAAATTTTATCCCATCATCTCACTTAATTTAGTTTTTTATTCTTACTAAAATATGTCTCCATTCTCTCATCTTTTCATTTGGCAAGGTATGTAGTGAAAAAAACTTAAATTTTTAATCACAGTCCCCTTTTCTTTTTTTTTATAAAGAATCGTAGTCCCATTTATTTGCACTTTACTGCTACTTTATAGATTAAGGCCATTTGAATAAGGGCATGTCCATTTTTTAACTACTACATTCAATTTCTTCAAACTTTGAATTAAACCTGTTAGCCTATTTTATTTTGTTTTATTCATTAATCAAATTCACCAGTACTACAATATATATAATAATATACAAATGAACTATTTCTGATTATTCAACTTTACAAATTAAAATTAGCTATTGAATTGTAGTGATATTGAATTTAAATGCATTATTGGTAATTAAATATAGTTGAATTTCATTTAAAAACAATATGTTATTTAAAATGCAATTATTTGTGCTATATTTTGTCAAGGTATTAAGCTAATGGCTTCACTAATTTTTTGTTTACTATGTAGCAGATGTCTAAGCCTGAGAGTATAAAAAAGATATTTAATGATGGTAGTTCTAATGAATTTTTGCTAGAATGGGATAAGGGTATTTTTGTCTTTAACATTTCTTTGTCGAGCTTTATGTTTACAAAAAGTGGCTTATTGACGGCAAAGTATAACAGAAGGAGGCAGTTGTTGGATTGACTAAAAACACAGGGATGAAGTAGGTTAAAATTCAGGGATGCCATAGTAATTAACCCTCAATTTTATGAACGATTTTTCCTCTTTGTATTGGTTATTTTAGGCATCGTAAATGTATATAAAGAATATTTGTTTATTTGTACAAAGAAGTAGAGGAATACAACAACTTTTTTTCTTTTTTTTTCTTTTTTGCGGTGACTTTTCAAGAAAGATCAATTGTAAGAACTTTTGAAATGGATTTTTTAATTTCTTCATTCTTGTAATAATTGAGAAACAGTTGTACATTTTTATTTTTTTTCTTGTTATAATGACCTCATGCAACAATTCCCATTTCCTTGTTATGGTTATTAGTGCACTTCATGTGCATCACCTTTCTTAATGTTTGCTTGTAAAGATGGTCATTATTCTATTTCCAATCCATCACCTTTCTTCCTTACTGAAAGTTTTCTTGTAGCTTATATGATAAATGGACAATGACGTTCAATATGCTTGGTTCAAGCCTTTAAGAGCATCTTTTTTTACCACAACAGCTTGACCAAGTCCATTTACTTAGGAAATGTCTACTCCTTGCGGATTGTTTTAAATATTAGTCAGAAACTTGAGAGCATCCCGTTATCCGTTTAGACCCAAATATAAGACACCAATCAGGGCATTTCCCCAAATGTGGATACATAGCATTTTTTTTTTTTTTTTTTTTTGTATAACAAAAAATGAAGTTTCTCCAGACACAATAGCTTTCATTGCACAAAAGCTTGGACATCGTGGAGGGTTCATGCTCAGAATAATGTTAGTGGAAAAGAGAGGACTATCAAAAGGAGTGTCCATGTAACATTAAATTCGAATATACAATCCAGTAGTCCAGACCAATTCTTACCAAAAAAAAAAAAAAAAGAAACCAAGATGAATACAATGTTGACATCAAAATTTTTTGAAACTCTCTATTCTCATAAACAATTCCAATGCAAGCTTCTAATCCTTGTTATACTACTCTGATCAACATTCAGATTTTGAGAAGTCCTTGAGCATCAGTGTATTCCGTTTCCTCATCTTGCCCTCTTATGTTCAAATACCCCATCTCTTACAGAAATGCTTTTCAGGAGTTGTTTAGAATACATTCCTTGAGCTTGCTTGGCATTTTTCACTCGGTTGGCTCTTACCCAAGCAGGTTCCTGTTGAAAATGGGGGAACAAAAAAGTTCGGCCTTCTTTCAGTTTTTACATAATGTGTTATGATTCACTTTATATGAAATCATATCTCAGGCACTAAGAAAAGAAAAAGTTTGCAGGTTAAAAAAATCTTGATAATAGGATTAGCACAAGAAGTGATCACCTCAGGAAGAATGTGAGATAAACCGAATTTAATTAGCAAGAGGACATGCTCTAAGACAAGAATTGCAGCAAGCCCAGGCTCCATTTTCCATTTGCCCTCCCGATCATATAACCATACTAGAAGAGCAGAGTTGGTGAAGATTGAAATGACTATTAAGAGTTAAAAAGGGATACCACCATATCAGTAACAAGCAACAACAATAGTAACTAGTATTCAAAACTGACATCAGTCTGATATGGCTGGAAAAGCCCACAAGTTAATTGTCCTTTAATTGAAATATCAAAATGAATTATATAATACAAATGACCAGGGGCCAGCATACCTGAAATATGTTTAACCAAGCTGCAATGGTGGCAGCAGCATGAGGAACTGGCCTTGCGAGCAGCTTCAATGCATCTGTTCTAATTTCTGCGAAGCTATTCTGCACGAGAAAGCTCATCATTAGTTTGAATTAGCAGGATCCATACAGTACCAAATGATGATGACAACTAAGAACAAAAAAAAAAAATAAAGGCCAAAATCATACCACGGCAGCAAAGGCAAATGCAAGGGGGAATGCACAAGCAAACATCATGATCATTCCAAACTGCAATGTTAACTGCAGAAAGTCTGCACACAATTTTTTTTTACAGATCAACAGTAGAAAAGGTTAGGAACTCAAATTCAAACCACAACATAAAGAACTGACTAAAGAAGTAATGAGGCTTACCCAAAGTCGACCAACTGCACAATAAGCCCATACGCAGCTGGAAAGAGCAGCCAACTTGTATACATACGAAGGAAAAAAAAATAAATGGCAATCTACCAAAATAAATTTATGTAATCGATATTTATGAAACTAGCCTCATTTACCTTCAATCCGAAATATGAATACATGTCATCAATTGGCTGGTTTGTGAAGTTCCGCCAGTACAGCACTCAACTTCTTAGAAGCTCCTTCCTCTTAATTTAAACTATGAACCAATGCTCATCCAATTTCAGATGACAGTACAGCACTCAACTTCTTAGAAGCTCCTTCCTCTTAATTTAAACTATCGTATAATAGTGATTATTAACAAATAAAATTTGTTTTGTCAAAAAATAAGGTAAGCACAGAAAATACTTTCACTGTTATAATTTTAGAAAAAAAAAAATAATAACAAATTCGACAAAAACAAAATTGGGTAAATCTTTTGTTGTGAACTTGTATTATATAAACCTTCCATTGAAACAATCATTCAATCAAACTCCTTTCCTTTTTAGCTTTCCAGCTATTCCAATTCCAATCAACAACAACCACTACAAAAGGAAAAAATGAAAAAAGCATCGTTTGGAAGAACAACAATTTCCAACGTAACTGTATCAAGATTCAAGACTCTGCTGATTCTCCTCACTTTCCATTTCTTGTTCTTCCTCCCCTCTCACCACATGTCGTTTCTTACATTCACAGTAAAAAACAGTGTTAATAACAAAACCCATAACTACCACCACCGCATACAGCCCGATCACCACCGCCCTTCCCCATCCCCATCCCACCCCCGCCGCCGCCAGTTCCTCCATTCCCCACCCAATTCCGCTGGTGACTAACGCCAATAACGCCGATAAGACCCACCCAGTTACCCTCCTGCCTCCCATCAACCGGGACCCAGTTTCAATCGCATCCAACCCGAACCTCTTATCCAATACCGAAACCACCAATCCCAACCCCAAAACCGTCATTATATAAATTTCAAAACCCGACCCGAAAGCCCACAACAGAAATCGTAGCTTTCCCCTAGAGCTCCCAGTAATAGCTAACAAGATGTACAGAGTTGACGAATACAACAAAAGAACAAAATAGTTGCAGATGGAAGTGACCAATGGCCGCGTCCAATTACCGTTGAACGCACCGAGAAGAGAGTTAAAACTTGTTGGTTTTTTATTGTAGGCAGATTCAGCTGTGGCAATCACAGAAATGGCGGTGATAAGGGAAAGAAAGTAAGTGGGTATGAAGTATATCAATTTAAGGTGGACAAGGGAAAGAACAGTTTCGCGCGATTCTCTCCATACCTGGCGAGCTTCGAAGCGGGTGGGAGCGCGGCTGGCGAGATACTCGAGATGGAGAATTTGAGATTTAAGTGGGTGAGAAAAAAGGGTGAGGTGGAAGTGAAGAAAGGAGAGAGGAAGAGTTAGGAGGGTAAATATCAAGAAATAAATGTGTTTGTTTCTTGAGAAAATTTTGAAGGATTCCGATAAAAGGGTTCTGAAAGAAGTGAAAAAATTTGAGGGTTTTTGATCATGGGAAAGGGTAAGAGAAATAGACATTTTTGGGTCTGTTTGATCTGTGACCTTGACGATTTGATTTGATGATATTTGGAGATGAACTTTGGATGGACCGTCATGTTCTTGTTTTTAATTTTTAATTTCAAAAGAAACGAATTATATATATATAATTTTTTTTTTACCATGAGATGTCACATTTTATATTCTAAGTATATATTTAATATATTTTTTATTTTTTAAAAATAATATATTTTTTTATTTGCATAATAAATATATAATTTTTATATTTATCACTTTTTATCAGTCTAATACTTTAACTTATAGTTTTACTATTTTAACACCTGATTTTATTAAAATGCACTAATTTATACTACTATAATGACATAATACATCTATCATCTCTGTACTTATCACTTTTTGTCAATTTGACACATTTATTTATAATTTTTGTCAGTTAAATCCTCATGATGTGGCACATGATAATTCACTATTATGTGCCACGTATGCTGACATGAATTTTAAAATTATATTTTAGCTAAATTCAGATGTCAAAATAGTAAAACTATAAATTAAAATATGACAAAAAATAATAAATATAAAAAACTATATATATATATTACGCCTTTTTTCATTTTAGTTCAAATAAACTTTTTTCAATCTTTTTTCTTCTCTTTTATTTTTAATTATTTTTATTTCTAATTAATAGTTTTCACAATTAAAAATTAAAATAATTATTTTTTTACTAAAATTAATTTTTTTATTGTTATTTTTTTTTTATCTTCCACCTATTGAAATATAGAAACTCTAATTTTTTCTTTTTAGTTTTATTTTATTATTATGAAATTAAATTAAATATGATGAAAAATTATAAATTATGAACTTTTATTTTAATAAGTGATTAATCTATTATATTTTTTATCCAAACCACTAATTTATTTTACAAATTAATTAAATAATTATATTTTATTCATATAAAATATATATACAACATCAAACCATGTGTTGACACGTGACTCTCTCTATTTCTAACATATCAACTCTTTTTTAATATACATTGCTCTTTTACTTCTTCATTTGAAATTACATTTTCTTCTTATTTTTTTAACATTTTCTTAAATGCTTTTATCCAAATTTTTTAGTTTTAAGAATTTGAAAGATCAAATTATTACTATACATTTGTGCAACCAAATAATAGTTTCACTAAGAAAATGTCATCATTTTCTCTCTTCTCACCTAAAATGAATAGCAACACTTTTTTTTCCTTTGATTTTTTACCTAGAAAAAAATTCAAATGATTCACTATTGGCAATTTTCATAAATAGTTAAGTTTTTTTTAATCCAATATCTTCTTCAATTTGGTAGTATCTTTTCTTTTTCTCTATATGTAACTAGAATTTAATTTAAATTAATTAGAGGTTGATATTTCTTTTCTTTTCTTTTTCACTAATTCAAATGATTTATGCAATTTAAAATTTTTAAGGTATATTTGAAGGGAATCGATTACACACACCGGAACGTAGCATAAGCGTGGTGTGAGCACGAAACCAGTTAGGATAAATTTCAAAAAAATTTCCTAGTGTGTAACCCTTGCATGAAAGTCAAGAATTCCAAAACTACCAAGATCACAACACATTAATTTACACAACTAATTACTTGCATGCTTAATAGACAACATAAATCAAAGATTCACAAAACAACCAAAACACAAAGCATAGAAAGGGACCTAAATCTAGAGTTTAGTAACTCTTACAAACTCCAAATGTCAGTAGCACGCTCGATAGGCTTTAGGAAATGGTTGATGCAAATCTACAAGCTCCTAGCTCCCTAAGTGTGAAGCCTCTAGCTTGAAACATACAAATGGAACCGGAATGACTCCAAGTTTTGAAGAATCTCTACCGACAAGCTCCTCCTTTGGATGGATGTAGCCTTCACTTGCATAACTCTTATACAAGGGATGATGACAGTGGACTTATGAAGAAATACAACTCTTATATCTTTCACTCACACACTTACAACACTTAGAAGAAAGAAGAAGAAGAAGACTCAACTCTTATTTTTCTGTTAGTGTTTTAATGTCTCTCAAATGTAAGTGACAATAGAAGTGTATAGAGAAACTCCACTAACTTAGTGTATATATGTAAGAGATTAATTTGCATGTGTAGAGATTCTCCACTAACTCAAACTTGAGTGTAGGATAAGCAATCTCATGCATGTGTTTACTTTTTCACTTTTAGTGTAAAATAAGCTACCTCATGCATGTAGAGAATGACCACTAACTTAAAGTGCATGCTTATGACACATCTCTATATTGTCAACTATACTATCATATTGCATGTAAAGCAATGCTTATGTGGCCACCATGTAACATGCTTAGGTGGCACCTCCTAAGTGGGCTTAGGTTTGGGCTTATTTAACTCTTAAATAGGCTCATCTCTACAACATCCACTAATTAGTCTTATGGGCTTTATTTATCACTTAAATAAAGTCTTTCTCACTAATACACTTAATTATTTAAGCCCATCCATCATCCATTAAACTACATATATGTGGTCCATATCATATTCCATATCCAAACTAGTAAAGATGGCAAATATCAATTTGGTTGTTAAAATTAATATCATATATTAAATTAAGTCAAAATTAATATTTAATAGTCCTAACCTTTGAATTAGATTTCGGGATATGCTAAATTCCCACACAAGTGAAAATCCAATTCAATTAATTTAATTAATTAATTAAACACTTTAATTAAACAATCAAATTAATTATTATCATTATCGGTGCTACTCTTATGTGTGTGACTTACTAGGGTCAAGTCCAAATGGCAATGGAAATAAAAAATATTAACTCTTAATATTATTAACAACTCTTTCCAAACTAAATGTGGAAATCCCAATTAATCACATTTAGTTTCCATAAGTCGTGAGTGACCCCTAGTATAGATGTCACGACTACCCAATTGAAAATGAATGTTATCCCTAGATTCATAAGAACCATAGAACATAATTACTGTGCACTCAATGTCCCTTCATTTCAAGATCTTGAAATCGGCTAGAGTCATGGTCAGTCAAACTCTAATTGCCCCAATCATATGATCTCATTTTCAATTTAATTATCGATAAAACATGACTTCTACTAGAAACACTTTCTAACGCCGAAACACTTTTCGGTTAAGTCAAGTTTGACCTGGCTAGGTGCTTATTCATCGAGAACAACTTAGATAGCATAGGATCTTATTCCGGTTAACTCCAGGTAATGAGTTCCATCTTGGCCTATCACTCATCCCTATATATATCCGACTAGAGCCATCACACGCTATATACCCATACATGGCTAGCACAAGGTATGTAAGCGGTATCAAACTCTAACCAACTATATGTGGATGACTGTATCGCCTCAGGTCAAAGGACCATATGCACCATTATATCCAAGACAGTAATTGTTGACAAAAGTGAATTTCCATGCAATCACTTATCTTACATCATAGTTCGATCCACCCATTACATGAGTATTCACATGTCTATTCTGATATCTCATATTAAGTAGCATGAGACTCACTAACTCCCACTATCGATATCACATACCGATTAAGGAAATAGGTAGAGGTGATAGTCTATAGATTAATATTACCCATATATTAATCCTAGGACTATGAACATTTTATAGCATATGTACTAAAAGAATTTGTCACTCATATTATCAACTCTTGATAATAAATTCTTTTAACATAATGCTAAAGGTTAAATACTTAAATAAACAAACACTTTATTTAAATGAATATTTAATTACCATAGGGATAAAAGTACAATGTCATTTATATTACAAGAAATGGCACTAGGGCATATCTATACAAATAATCTCTCACTTGCACTAGCGCCATTCACTATAATATCTAAGACCCATCTTCTCAAGATGACGATCTAACTGTAGTTGGGTGAGCGCCTCAGTGAGTGGATCAGCCATATTATCGGCTAAAGCTACATTTTGCATGAGCACATTGCCCTTTCTAATAAGTTCTCTGATAATATGATAGAGCCTTTGTATGTGTTTGGATTTCTGGTGAGACCTCAGTTCCTTTTCCAAAGTGATGGCTCCATTGTTATCGCAGAAGAGAGGAACTACCGACTCAATGGAAGGAATAACTCCTAGTTCGGTGACAAACTTTCGAATCCAAATAGATTCCTTACCAGCATCCAATGCAGCTATATACTCGGCCTCTATAGTGGAATCAATAGTGATACTTTGCATGGAACTCTTCCAGCTTACTACACCTCCATTACAGGAAAAGATAAACCCGGAGATAGACTTTTTATCATCCACATCTGACTGGAAGTCAGAATCTGTGAAACTTGTAAGCTGTAAATCACCTCCTCCATAAAGTCAAGACTAAATCCTTAATCCTTCTCAAGTACTTAAAGATAGACTTAACTGCCACCCAATGCTCCAAGCCTGGGTTTGATTGAAACCTACTAGTCACACTAACAGCATAGGCAATGTCCGACCTAGTACACAACATAACATACATTAGGCTTCTTATAGCCGAAGCATAAGGAACATTGGCCATCTTCACCATTTCCTCGGGTGTCTTGGGCGACATCTGCTTGGATAGGTGGATACCATGCCTAAAAGATAATAATCCCCTCTTGGAATCAAGCATGTTGAACCTCTTTAACACCTTTTCCAAGTAAAGACTTTGGAATAAACCTATCATTCTTTTTTATCTATCTTTGTAGACTCGAATCCCGAGAATATAGGTAGCCTCCCTTAAGTCTTTCATCGAGAAGGTTTTAAACAACTATACTTTCATAAAGGTCATCATATCGACATCCTTACCAATAAGAAGAATGTCATCTCCATATAAGACTAGGAAAGTGAGTTGGCTACCACTAATCTTCTTGTAAACACATGGCTCATCCTTGTTCTTGATGAAACCATAAGAATGGATAGCCTCATCAAAATTATGATTCCAACTCCTTGAAGCTTGCTTTAGACCATAGATTGAACAATTAAGCTTGCACACTTTTGAGCTTTCCTCAAATTCAAAACCCTTGGGTTGCTTCATGAAAATTTCCTCCTCAACATAATTGTTAAGGAACGTGGTCTTGACATCCATCTGCCAAACCTCATAATCATAGTGTACCATTATAGTAAGAAGAATCCGAATGGATTTAAGTATGGCTACTGGTGAGAAGGTCTCCTCATAGTCAACCCCTTGCCTTTGGCAAAACCCTTTCGCTACAAGCTTAGCTTTATAGGTCTCTACCTTCCCATTTGTACCAATCTTTCTCTTGAAGATCCATTTACACCCAATAGGTACAATACCCTCAGGAGGATCAACAGGTGTCCAGACTTAGTTTACATACATGGAATCCATTTCGGTTCTCATTGCCTCAAGCCATCTTGAATAATCTTTATCACATAAAGCATTTTATATGTTGTAGGATCATCAACATGAATGCTCTCTTCATGAACATGCAACTCTTGCAAATCATGAAGAAAGTCGTATCTCTCCAGAGGACGAAATACCCTACTACACTTTCTAGGAGTCAGTGTGATGGCATTCTCAACTAGAATAGGCTCTTTGGGTTGATCAATATTTATTTGATCAATTTGTTGGCTTCCTTAGATGACTCTTCATCTAATATTATCTTCCTTTCTTTGCCACCTTCCTTAAGAAACTCTTTCTCAAGGAAAATAGCATCTCTGCTTACAATAATAACTTGTTCAGTAGGAAGATAAAAACAATACCCTAAATGATCTTTAGGATATCCAACAAATCGTCCTTTAATCGACTTTGCATCCAACTTGTCCGATTTTAGCTTTTTAATAAAAGTTGGTGTCATACATCGAATTTTGATTGTCCCCAAAAAACGTCCAATAATAAAAACATTTCTCCGAACATGACAAGTGTCTGTTCATTCGTATCACCTCTGAAGTGTGCCGAGAATCTGAAAAGCCTGAACCGAATAAAATTAACCTCTAAATCATTAAGTTGCACCCCGATTTGATGAACTATGAATAATTAGAGTGGTAAGTCGCTCGTTTCAAGCAAACGTTGCTCAAAACGAGCAACTCATGAGACCGGTGTTCGACTCATAAGATCGGAGTTAAACTTTGTGAAAATTGAAAGTCAATTTCAATAAAATGGGTGTTGGAAACACATCTGTAGGCCCTTAAAAATTTCAGAAGTGACCTCGGAATAGTGCGCGTAACCCCGAGAAGTAGCGCGTGATCACACCCAAACACATTTTGCTCACACGTGAAAATGAAAGCCGATGTTGACAAAATGGACACCGAAAACACATTCAAATGGTCCAAAAACCCTAAAAAATACCCCCAAAATAACTCCGATCGAAGCCTGAGAAGGCCTTGAGACGCGCGTGATCACGCTCCCCAAGGCCGTGATCACGCGCCCCAAAGCATGATCACGCATCCTAAGGGCGTGATCTCGTACATTTTCCCTACTTTTCACATATTTTTTAGCACATTTTCCAATAAATAGAGGTCTCTACCTCCTATTTTGACAAGGCTAGAGCCTACGAAGCAACAGCCAGAGCCAAGGCAAGAGCCGAGAAAAAAGGGACAAGATCCAGAGAGAGGTGAGAGCCAAAAAAGCACATACACAAACTGAAACACTATTGAGTTGAAGACTCAAGAGTCCCAATTCACACACTTTTAGCCCACTTTCTACATTTTTTATAGGATTTTTTAAACCACCTTTGAACCAAACCCAATCACATCTTTGTCAAAGCACGCTTCAAAGGTATACGGATTTACATTCTACACGTCATTTTTAACCTCTCGACAAGGAAAGCTTGAAAATCCCATGAGGTTAAAGCTTCGAAAACTCAAAAACAAGCTCAGTCGAATCTGAGGACCAAATAATCATTTTTGCATGTTTATTTTACTACTTTGCATTTTATTTTATCACTACCAACAATTGAGAAATTATTATGATTGTGTGATAAGACTGGCAATTTGCATGCTGATTGAATAATCTCTGCCTTGTTTTGCTCATAATTAAATGTCATTTTGCATTAATATGCATTCAATAAACAAAAAAGCTCATTATCTCAAGCTTCGATATCGCGGTCCAATGACGCAGTCATCATCATTTACTATTTATTTCATCATTTAGAAATGCTTTACAATAATTCCTACAAGAGCATAAACTATATGCATCTGTTTAATCATTCATGATGCATCAATCATCTTTATTATGCTTATATGTTGCCCAAGTGGATGAATAGATGGAATTGCACATAGTTGTGTTTACCTCTGTCTTGCAGGCATTTACTAGATTTATATTTCTGCAATCTTCTTTTCCTTTTTCGAATGTATTTACTAGGAAAGCCTTGTAAATAATTATGCTGAATTTCTCATACTTTCTATTATTATCAATGTGTTTATATGAATGCATATATATAAACTGTCATTACCAAAACTATGGTGCTACGGTAGCCATATATTGAGTATTAAAATGAGAAATAGTCAAAAAGTAGATGAGATCTCCCAGGCTCAGAATCTCTACTAGGGACGATACTCGTTGAGTGACCCGATGCCGTCCTTTTTATCTTTTCTTGGTTTTCTAAAAACCAAGTGGCGAGTCCAAATACAAAGCGTCTCGCATCCCCCTAAGACCAATCATTCGTCCCTATCCCATAAATGAAATGGATGTCCTATCCAGCAAAGTTGCTATGTCCCTCGGAATCCTCAAAAAATCTAAAATCCTTGGTTGCTCACAGTGGTGACTCCACTGGGGATTCTAATTAGAGAGATCAATTTGAAAATGAGTATTTCTCAGTACTTAATACTCAATTATGTGGAGCCCTTCACCATTGCATTTGCACTACACAATCACACATGCACCCTTGGTTCCACATGAGTCATAGGGTGACCGATTCAGATTTGTCACCTTTAGCCTTTACTTATGGTTTCGTTGGACTCATCTAACCAAAGTCTGTGACCCAAGTCCTTAAGGGGGGCGACCCAAGTTATCAAAAGAATGCTAGACTCACTGACCGGAGTCCGTAACCCTAGTCATGGGGGGGCATTCTTGCTAAAGGAGCCCTTAGCCTTATACCCTCGACTCAGCCCATGTAAATAAACTAATAGAAATCTCCACTATGACCCATGTAAATGAACTGATAGCCCTGATGCTATCCGTTTGACCTGACATTCACAAATGCTATGACACTTTTAGTTTCTATCGCCGATTGACGTCATTACGTCCGTTCTCACAGATTGCTCACACATTTACTGTGTGGTCCTTGTTTACCTTGCATCAACCCGATGTGCAAGGAATGATAAGACTTATTCACCTTAGTATGAATAGCCTATGAGAACTGGCGAATAGCGACATCCTTCAATGACGGAACCTACAAGTTTCATCCATTTGTCCTTATCAGATCAAATAGATGGGTCAGGAATTCGACCAGATTGCAAACATTTATATTGAATCAAATCATAAACTCTCAAACAATACTTTCATGCCTCTTAGTAAACGTATTGAATATCGATGTAGGGACATGAAACTGGACCCCTCTTGTTGACTATAGCCCCTACACACGTGGGCGTGTAATGACTATAGACGCCATTTATAACCCAATGATTAGTCCTCACATTGATATTATATGCTTACCTCGATTGCATTTGAGCATCGTTCCTTAGTTTACCTATTGATTCTCATAAAAAAAAATTGAAACAGCCTAGTTTGAGAGCGGAACCATAGTCCTCTACTGACTATTGGGTCAAAACCCACCTAGGAAAAAAATTCAATAACCTCGTGGAGCAATAAGGTTGGAAGCGACGAGCTTGCTTGTGATTGGTTTATTCCTTGTACAGGAAAAGCTAATAACCTCTTACATAATCATGCATACATGACATATATATAGACAGCATATACTAACCACGTCTTCTTACAGCCATCTGCATCCATCATAATAAGGCTATGCATGAGTACGTCATGCATACATGCTAATCATATTCTTTTGCAGGCGCATCCCATACATGCATCATTCATCATTTGTTTATTCTATCTCACTAATGTACAGTAAATAAGATCTCAACATGGGAGATTCAGAAGACACTTCATGTCAACAATTCGAGGATAAACTGAAAGAGGGGATTCAGAAATTGTTTACTGATGGCACTATAGCAGAAATCCTCTAAGGCTAAATCAAGGCCACTAATGTTTAAACTAGAAACTCCCAAGAGGGAAATCGTGCTCTACCCCCATAAACGAAGCATCTACATCTATCCACCCGTAAACAAACAAAGGAAAGGGTATCCTTCATACTCCTGTAGGGATTGAAGATGATGATGAGTATTATCGTGCCTTTAAAACACCACAGCAACAGCTGCTAAGATTGCTGACTTGACCAAACCTGAATCAGCCGGAGAGGTTAAACTACTAGCCAACAGGATGGCTAAGCTAGAATTTGCCTTCAAAGATAAAGGGCCTCATGAGTCCAAAAGTTTCACTGATTTAGCTCTGTTCAAAGATGAACCAATTTCTAATGATTTTAAATTACCAAACTTTGCCAAGTTTTATAGAACTGGGGATTCAAGGGTCCATCTAAGGCAGTACACCACCTTCATGGCTGCTACTAAGCTTACAGAATCATAGATTGTCTGATTCTTCTTCACATCACTAGAAGAAGGACCAAGAGCATGGTTCTTTAACCTTGAGGACGAAATCAAGAGTGACTAGTTGTTGTTAACTTAGAAATTCATCAAGCAGTATGAATACAATACTCAGTTGGATATAACCCGCAGAGATCTGGAAACTACAAAACAGAAGTGTGGTGAATCTTTCTCTGACTATATTGCAAGATGGTGAGCTAAAGCTATCAAAATGAGAAACCGTCCTCCGAAGGATGAGCAGATAGAGCTGATAATCAAGGGATCACTTCCCCATTTCAGGAAATAGATGATCTTTGCCCACTACCCTAATTTTTGAGCACTTCATCAAGCTGGAATTAGAATTGAAGATGAGGAAACCTAACAACCTAGAAATACTTTTTGTTGAAATACTGAAACCAACACCCAAAACCAAAACACCTTCACCAGAACCACTGAGATAAACCAAGTTCAACCAAACACTTTCAACCCACCATCTATCAATGTCATCAATAAACTATCTAGAAGATTTCCAAACTTCAACCTCCCACTATCCAAGGTCTTCCAAAGACTCCAGTAAAAGAAACTGTTACCATTAAGAGAACCAAAACCACTGCCAAATCCTTTGCCACCATAAATCAACCAGAAACTATTATGCCACTTCCACCAAATGCCCAGCTATGCCACTGACACTTGCAGAACTCTCAAAAATACAATCCAAGCCCTCATTGACTCAAGAAAGATTGATGATCTTAAAAGATGACCTAATGTCAAAACTAATCCCCTTTTAAATTACCAAGCCATGCCTCCACCAACAATCAACACAATCTCATTCGGCCTATCCGAAACCTTTAATGAACAATCAGTCCAAGCCATTTAAGAGCAAAAAAGGAATTCTTAATAATCTTAGAAGATGAACTCGTAAGTTTGATTCTTGACTGTTATGACTCTAGTAAAGACAAGTGAGACCCTTCCATATTTAAATATATTTTAATGCCCCGAGCATTCACTCCCCACTTGATGATGCAAAGGAGAGCTAGAGATGTAGCATTTCCCATGAACGGTAAAGTAATTAACTGCCCTTATCCGTATGAGGCAGACAAAAGCCTCAAACTTGAGCAAGACAAACTAAAATGTGGGATCTACTGGGCCAGCCATCTAGAAAATTTTACTACAAAGTCAAGTACAGTACACCTTCAATAGCTCATGTCCTTCTAGAGGATATAGTGCCCTCAGGATGGGGAGAAGAGTTTGATGAGGAAGACAGAAGGACCACAACCGTCCAGTCTTCAAACCTATAAGTCATGGGAATTGACATCTGGTATGACTCTGATGAAGAAGTTAAAAAAGGCACAGATACCTAGGAACCTGATGACTCTGAGATCATTGTCTGGAATAAGGGCAATAATGTAAAAGCAACCAGCCAAGAGACACCACATAGTAAGAAGCATATAGCTAAAAAGCCTCTACCCTCAATTAATCACGTAACTCACAACAGAAGAATCTATCAACCTCCTGAAAAGGAAAAGGATGTCTCCAAGGGGAAAGAAATGTCAAGTGATGTGGCTCCGACTAAGGAAGAAGATGATCAGGTTCTTAAGCAGCTTAAAAAAACTCAGGCATAAGCCAGTATTTAGGATTTGCTCATGGCCTCTAAGAAGCACAGGGATGCTCTAGTTAGGGCTCTTGATGATGCAAAGATCACCATTGATGCTTCACCTTACAAAATGATAGCTTCTCTAATGAAAGCCCCTACTAATGCAATCACCTTCTCAGATGTGGATCTACCCCCTGAGGGAAGAGTCCACAATCATCCTCTATTCATACAGGCAATAGTCAGATCTAAGAAGACCTCATGTGTTATGATGGATGACGGATATGCCATCAATGTTTGCCCTTTGAGGCTGTTACACAAATTCGAAATGAATGTTGAAGATCTAGAGGAATCTAACGTGATCATTTGAGCCTATGATGACTCTAAAAACCCAGTTATAGAGACTTTCAAAGCCGTAGTCACTGCAGAAGATATCGAATCAGTAGTAAAGTTCACTGTCCTAGACATCCCTCCAACTTTTGCCCTGCTATTGGGGAGGCCATGGTTCCATCTTTAAGAAGCATACCTTCTACTGTACACTAAAAGATCAAATTCCCACTCAAGGACAAAGTTATCACCATTCCAACTGAAACCAACAACATTATCGCTTGCTTGAACACAGTGCCACCAGGCTTCCAAATCTCTGTAATCAACAAAGATTGGGTCGACCCAAAGGTTGCTGCAATGATAAAAAAGATGCAATACCTTCCCGGAATAGGATTGGGTGGAAGGTACATTAGAATCATAGAATTCCCTGATTTTTTAGGATAAACCAACAGACATGGCCTGGGCTATGATCCTGAGAAGGACACTAGAACTAAGAAGTCCACCTCCTTTATTCCAGAAGGCTCAATTGAGGTCTACCAAGGACAGACAGAGAAGTGGGAAAAGGAAGGGGTTGAGAAACCTGGCTTTAAAATATTCAAAGATGTTATTGACTCTGCTAAGGGAAAACGCCCACCAGAACATATCACTGAGATTGATGTTGATGAGCTGATAAAGAATCTGAGACTAGAATCCAAGAAAAAGACCCTCAACTATGAGGAAGTTATTACCATCCTTAATC
Organism: Mallotus repandus; assembly: GCA_949671775.1. Lineage (NCBI taxonomy): Eukaryota > Viridiplantae > Streptophyta > Magnoliopsida > Malpighiales > Euphorbiaceae > Mallotus > Mallotus repandus. The sequence continues at coordinate 20,391 of CATIWM010563768.1, forward strand.
AAGCATTGATGACATTCTGTTTGAAGACACTAGAGATGATCTTTGTACTTTTCCTTTATTTGAAACTGAAGATGTAATGAACTATAAAGTTAATGCAATGAAATCAAATTTTGCTTACTTGTTTGATGTCTTTTATGATGGTAGTATGCATTGCATTGATCAAAATACTTACATATTTGACATTCATTCCATATGCATTGAACCATTTAACATTGGCACAGAAAATAAACCATGCATTTTGCATATTTTGAAAGATGTTACCCCTAAAGAGAGGAGAGAAATTGAAAAAATATTAATGAAATATTCAAAAGTATTTGCTTAGACATACAAAGACATGCACGACATCGACAGAGACATTGCTTAACACTACATTCCCACCAAAGAAGGGTGTAAATCAGTAAAGTAGAAGCTGAGAAGACTCAGACCAGAATGGGCCCAACTGGTAAAAAAAGACATCAAAAAGCAAATCAAGGCTAAGTTCCTAGAGGTGGTAGACTATCCAGAGTGGTTAGTAAACATTGTGTCAATGCCAAATAAAGATGGAAGGGTCAGAATTTATGTTGACTATAGAGATCTAAACAAAGCATGCCCAAAGGATGACTTCCCTTTGCCTCATATAGATGTGTTAATAGAAAACGCTGCCTCATGTGCAATGTATTCCTGCATTGATGGATTTTCTGGATACAATCATATTCTGATGGCCATCATCGACAAAGCAAAGACGTCCTTCATTATTGAATGGGGTACCTACTGTTACAGGGTAATGCCCTTCAGCCTGAAAAATGCAGGTGCAACCTACTAAAGAATGGCAACAACCATGTTTTATGACATGATACATAAAGAAGTCGAGGTGTACTTAGATGACATTATGGTTAAGTCAGAAACCAGAGAAGGGCACCCAACTGCTCTTGAGAAATTCATTAGAAGGGTTGAAAAGTACAGCCTCAGGCTTAATCCTAAAAAGTGCGTATTCGAGGTAACTTCAGGTAAGATGCTAGGGTACATTATCAGCCAGAATAGAATCAAAGTGGATCCAGATAAAGCAAAAGCAATTAGAGAAATGCCAGTGCCAAAAACAAAGAAATAAATCAGAGGGTTTATTGGGAAGCTACAGTTCATAAGCAGGTTCATCGCCAACTTAATAGCAGTTTGCAAGCCTATCTTCAAACTACTAAAAAAAGATCAGCCAGTCGTATGTAACTAATAATGTCAGCTAGCATTCGACAAGATCAGAAACTACCTAGTCAATCCACCAATTCTAAAACCACCCAAGTCTGGGTTGCCATTAACCTTATACCTAGCCATTGAAGGAAATGCAATCGGTGCAATGCTAGCCCAAGTGGAAGAAGGAAAAGCAGAACACGCAGTCTACTACCTAGCAAGAAAATGTTGCCTTATGAGGAAAAGTACAATCAGGTTGAACAGATATGCCTAGCAATGGTATGGGCAATGAAGAAGCTCAGACACTACTTTTAGTTATACAAAATTCAAGTTGTGTCCAAAATAGATCCTATGAAGTATCTCTACGAAGCTCCATCCCTAGTAGGAAAGCTCGCCAAGTGGCTCGTTCTACTCACAGAATTTGATGTGTAGTATCTGACTAAGAAGACAGTGAAAGGGAGAGCAGTCCCTGAATTCATAGCCCTCAACCCGATTCTAGACTCAAAAGAAATTCAACTAAACTTCCCAGAAGACCTCAGCATGACCATCGAGGTGTAGGGATAGCGAATGTACTTCGATAGAGCAGTCAACCAATTCAGACCAGGAGTCAGGATCATACTTCTAACACCAGAAGGCAAAGTGGTGCCAATTGCTAAGAAGTTGGCATTTAGGGTTACGAGCAATGAGGCAGAATATGAAGCATGTGCACCTAGCATGGAAGCTTTGATAGCTCTAGGAGTGATAGAAGTTAAAATATTTGGGGATTCCATGTTGGTAATCAATCAGACAACATAAGAATGGGAACTAAAAGAACAACACTTGAGGCCATATCTGAGCCACCTGCAACAGCTCGCCTTATCTGTTTAGAAATGCAAATTCATCCATCTCCCTAGAAACCACAACCAAATGGCAGACGTACTCGCTTCCCTACCATCAGTATGGGAAGGATCGACCAAATGCCCATGAAACCTCTAATCCTACTCAAATCAGAGCAACCTAGCCACAAAAACCTCAAAATAGAAAAAATAAAAATAGACAACAGACCCTGGTTCTACAATATACAACAGTACCTCACAAAGAGAATTTACCTTGAGAAGGCAGTCAAAAAAGACAAGGTAGTCATCCAGCAACTAGCATCAAATTCACATCACACCAGGATGTATTATACAAAAGAACTTTAGATGGGATACAACTCAGATGTCTGAATGAGACAGAAGCTACTAGAGCAATGGAAGAAGTACACGAGGGTGTTTATGGTCCACATATGAATGGCGCCATTCTAGCTAAGAAGTTAATGAGACAAAGGTTCTTTTGGATGACAATGATGGAAGACTGCATCAGATTCATAAGAAGGTGCCACAAGTGCCAAATTCATAGGGACATCAGCCATTTTCCCCTAACAGAGCTTCACTATATCTCTTCTCCGTTGCCCTTATTAGCATGGGGGTTAGACATAATCAAAGAAATTCACCTAACAGCCTCGAACGGACACAGGTTTATCCTAGTAGCAATCGACTACTTCATGTAGTGGGTTGAAACAAAATCATATGCAAAACTGAGGGCAAAACAAGTGGCAAAGTTCATCAGAAAGAACCTATTCTGCCAATATAGGATTCCCCATCACATAATCTCAGATAATGGTGTTCAGTTCCAAAGGGAAGTAAGAGAATTACTAAGGAGTTATAAGGTGGAGCATCACAAATCCTCACCCTATCGTCTGCAAGTAAACGGGGCGGTCGAAGTTGCAAACAAAAAAATCAAAAAGATCTTGTCAAAGATGACTCAGACTTACAGTGATTGAATAGATAGACTACCATATGCATTATGGCAATACAAAACAACAGTCAAAACTTCAACAAGAACCACTCCTTTCTCATTAATATACGGATCTGAAGTAGTACTCCCAATAGAAATGGAAATCAAATCACTGCGAATAACAATTGAACCTGAACTGCCCAAAGAAAGTGGGCTCAACAAAGGCACGACACCCTCACTACTCTGGACATTCAGAGACTTAAAGCACTGTATCATACGCAGCTATATCAAGCTCGACTGGCTAGAGCATTCAACAAGAAAGTCAGACACAAGAGTGTGAAAACAGGAGACTGGGTGCTAAAGCAAGCCAAATATAGTGTCTCAGACCCTAGAGGGAAATTCAAGCTAAACTGGGCAGGCCCATATCTGGTCAAAACCATTCTATCAAGAGGAGCTGTCAAGCTAATGGATTTTGAAGGAAATGAGTTCTCTGAGCCTACCAACATAGACCGCTTGAAGAAGTACTATATTTAGAGCAAATACAAAAAAAAAGACCCCGCTGAGTTGAAAAACAAAAAAAGGCAGCTCAGGCAAAAATTAGGGGAAATCGAGAGAAAATACTTAGTTAGAAAACCTGAAGAGGCTGACTAAGGACAAGGGTACCGCCAATTTAAAATCTGCATAAATGCAACTGTGCTTTTCTTAAATGTATTCAGTAAATATGTGAATTCTTGTCAAATCATATAAGTACATTTGAGGAAATGCAATACATCATTATCATTTGAATCCATGAAGCATGCTAAGTACAATTTGCATATTTTCATTACATGCTTTACAGTTCTTACTTATTTCATTATTTCTCATCCATATTGTCAGCTGCTATTGTCGAACCTCAAAAAAAAAAAGCCCAACTAGGTGCTATGAGCTCTAAAAAGAGACGCCCTAGGAAAAAGAAGGAAAAAAGAAAAAAGAGCCCAGATAGATACAAAGAGCTATAAAAAAAGATGCCCTATGCAAAAGAGAAAAAAATAAAATAAAGAGGTAGATGAAGCAGAATAATTAGAAAGAATAGTCACAGATACATGAATAAATGTCACAATCAGGAACATACAAGTCAGTTGATCCAGAGTACAACAATAATAGCCATCAGTACAAAATATAACATACAGATGCCCAAATACAACATCCTGTAAGCACCCAATTTCAGGATAACTAGAATATGGATGCGAAAGAGGACTCCGATGATGAAAACTCGTCGCAAATAGGTCTCTAGTATTTGAATTTCGGATTCCAAGGTTTGATTGCTTTTTTCATGGACTGAATTGAAAATTTTTCTTTTTCTTCAGGGGTCTTTCTGTAATTAAATGTTAAAAAATAAAAATAAAAAAATATTTCTGATCGGAATAGTGGATTTTCGACCGGAAATCTAGAATTTTGATCAAAATTCCAGATTTCCTATCGGAATTCCAGAATTCCGATCGAAATTACAGAATTCCGGTCAAAATTTTAGATTACCGATCGGTAATCTATGAAATTTTTTTATTTTGTTTTATTTTAATTTTTTATTGATTTTTCTTAAATTTGATTGGTCAAAAATTAATTAATTTATATAAAAAAAGGGTTACCGAAAAAAAAAATTAACGTATATCAGCTCTGTTCTATCTTTTATCCTATCTACATAACATTGATCATTTTATCTCTACGTATTCACTTATCCTGTAAAACGGATTTGGATATACGGAGAATAAAATGAGGAGAGGAGAACGTAGAGAAAAAGAGGGGAGGAAAAAAAACGGAGAGAAAACAAGAGAGGAGGCAGAGAGAAAAAAAAAAGAGAGGAAAAAAGGTTTTTTGGGTTCTGGAAATTTCCAAAGAAACGCTTTCTTTTTGGTTCGGTGATTAAAAGATTTTGACGAAAATACAATTGAAGCCGGAATACCTTAATCAATTCTGGAGATCTATTCATATGGTGAATTAAACAAAACCTCTGAAGAGCCAATCAATATTGCATCCATCTAACTAGTTCCTTTTTTACTCCTTTCCCTAATTCTTTTATTTGATTATTTTTATTCTTTAGTTACTAATCCTTGTTTATTTTTGTGTTTATGATATGGATGGGGTGATTTGAATCCATGGTGGCAAACAAAACCTAT
>CATIWM010563930.1:0-56939 GCA_949671775.1 Mallotus repandus
TTACTTTTATATATATATATATATATATATATATATAACGAAATGAAAATTATTTAATATTTTATTTTTTAATTATAATAAATAGAGTTTTACTTTTAATTTTTATTTTAGCTAAATAATATAGACTCATAACTTAAATAATGTATGATCATAAGATAAAACAAATAGGGTCATTACTTAAATAATACATGTTCATTGACCTTCACCTGCTAGTTCATTGATCATCATCTGTAGTTTCATTGATCATCATCTGTAGTTTCATTGATCCTCATCTGTAGTTTCATTGATCTTTGAACTTGAAGATTCATTGATTTTTACCTATATATTCATTGATCTTCTCCTGCATGTTCTTTGACCTTCACTTGCAGGTTTATTAATATTATCTTTCAATCTCATTAAAAAATTAAAAAATATTTTTTATTTATCAAAAAATTATTTTTTCTTTTTATTTTAGTAATTACAATGGTTGAATTTATTTTTTTATTCATGATTTTAGTCAAAATAAAAAATTTTAGTCAACATAAAAAAAATTTTCATTAAAAATTATTTAGTTTTTATTTTTTAATTATAATAAATAGAGTTTTCCTTATATTTTTATTTTAGTTAAATATTATAGGTTTATTACTTAAATAATGTATGTTCATAAGATAAAACATGTAAGTTTATTAATATTATTCTTTCAGTCTCATTAAAAATTTAAAAATATTTTTTATTTATCAAAATTTTTCTTTTTATTTTATTAATTACAAAGGTTAAATTTAATTTTTTATTCATTAAAAAATTATTTAATTTTTATTTTTAATTGTAATAAATAGAGTTTTACTTTGTAGTTTTATTTTAGTTAAATATTATATATTCATTACTTAACTAATGTATGTTCATAAGATAAAACATGTAGGGTTATTAGATAAAAAAAACTAAACAAATAAATATGACGAAACAGTATATTAAAACTATGATGAATTTCCAATCAATAACAAATGAACCTCTACTTTACAACTAATGAACATCAAGTTATAACTAACAAACACACACATAAATCCAAGTCTTAGAGCTTAGTCGGACCGGCCATGCGAATTGCATCAATTTTTTCTTGGAGAGAAAGAGCATAGTAAACTTAGAGATATCAAGGCAGTTCATTGCCATTTTATTTAGAACACTAGTACAACAACACTGAACTCTACAAGAAGAAAAAAGAAAACATAAAGCATAAGATTCATACAGACAAAACAATGTGAGAAACGAAAGGAAAAAAAAAGGCAGAATGAACATTGATTTTAGGGTCCGTAAGTAGATGAGGATTGAAGAAAAACCTGCAAGTGTAAGAAACAGGAGGAGCAGTAACGAAGAGGATGTTGTGTTCGGAAAAGTGGTGAGTACGCTTTTGAATGAAAGACTGCGTTGCGTTAAAAAAGAAAAGGAAGAAGACGTGTTTTCGCAGGTGTGATGGACCCTGATCCATATTACAATATAAATAAGGGTCCATAATATAATTTGCCCAACAAACTAGGGTTCTTTCCCTAAATTATGTATTTGGGCTTTATCATAAAATAGGCCCATCAAATGCAAAAGCCTTGGTTGTATATCACATTATGCTAGCCCATCAAATGTACTGTTTGGTTGTTTAGTTAATAATATCTTTACTTTGGTAAAAAAAATTAATTTATAGGCTTGTATAGGACTGGAAGACTAAGAACGACAAAAAATATCTAATGCTCCTCGAAATAATCGTTATATATGTGTTGTGTTTCAATCAGCAAATAGACTACATCTTGAAGCCTTTTTCATCCACATAATTATTTCTTCTTCTACCCTATAGCTCATTTCACGACTCATTCCTTGAAGAAAAATTATGAAATTTCATTACAAGTTAACAATACATTTTTTTTAATGAAAAAATACATGTTTCTTGCATATGAAAAAAGAGAAGAGTCATTTAAAAAAAAATAATGAAATTTAATCCAATGAGAAAATAGTTAAATGATAATTTTTCTCCAAAAATTTTAAAAGGTGTAAAATATAAATTATGTTGTCATCGATTTAAAAAAAATTGTCATCTATTATATAGTCTATAAAGTATAAATGAAATTTCAAACTAATATTTTGGTTGGTGAATCCATCAAATATATTAAAAAGAATAATGACATCTAATTGTGGTTGAAGACTTGCAATAGCAAATAGCTTCCTTTATTTGTTCATATGAAACTTGGAAAAAAAAAATTAAAAAGGTATTACCAATTATCATTTACAATCACCAAAACTCAAAATATATTATCTAATAGTCATTTCTCTTATGAAATACACATTATAAAGATAATAAAATTTTCTAATATTAATAAATAAAGACTTAAATAAAAAAATTTATTACACTTAAATACAAATGCAAAAAAATGAAAATTATGCTGTCAATTAATAATTACCATTTTTTTTTTACCAAACATAATTACCATTAATGGTACAGTAGGCTTTTTTTTTTTCAAATAAATAGTGGATTGTTCACATGGCCCAAAACTTTCTGAGATTTGAGGGTCAATTTCCTCTTTAAATGCTCGAGCATCAACGTTATGCTTCTCCTCCTGGCATGAATTCACATTTATTTGAAACTTGTAACTAAAATTCTAATTTAAGCAAACTGGGAGCTTTTAAGTTGTGACTGATGCTTGTGACATTTTGATCAAAATTATGCTTTTTTCTCGTGAGGATAGGAAATAAAGATTCCTTAATTACTAGCTAGGTACAACCTTCCATTACTGTCATTGCAATAACCCAAAATTTTTCATGGTGCATCAACATATTTAGATTGACGACCCTTATTTATCAAATGTTATTTTTAAAAATACTTTCTAAGACTAAAATAGTAAATAGTCTAAGAAAACTATAGAAAATTAAGCACAAACTCAACATTCAAATCAGGTACGGGTATGAACTTGATGTGTGCTCAGCTATAAAAAGAAGAGATACACACAGTTCTACTCTTATTTCTACGAAGGGATAGGCATTGAAACTGAATTTAAGAGACACATCAAACTTAAAAAGTTGAGTAGATTTGGATTTTTGATTCCTCATTACCATGAAATCACAGCATATAAAATTATATCAAAATAACTATTAATGGGAGAAAATTCACACAAATATATAAAAAAAAATTATTCATAAAATGGTTAAAATTTATATAAATTTGAGATCCGATCTCAAATCATATAGATTTACTAATAATAATATAGAAAGCTAAGTTTTTTGGATGATTTTTAACTAAAAATGATAAAAAATCACCCAATAACAGTGAATTATTTGCTACAAAAATGAGAGGAAGAAAAAGATCAACATCAAATATTATTTTCTTCAAAGTTTCTAAAAGCTTTCATATTTTCATTACCAACCCTTTATTACATATCACCTCTTATTTTGTATAGTGATATTATGCTTTGGCAAGAATATGAATGATCAAGATGATTTCTACCTTTTTCCTCCGCTATATTGGTAAGACTAACACACTAATTATTTGTATAAAGAAAAAAAATGCTACTTTATTTGTCATATATTTGGGCAAATTTTTTTACTTTTTTATTTTTAGGGAAGGGCAAACAATTTTAAATTCAAGCTTAGAGTCTTTCTCTCTATATCTATATATATATATATATTACTCATTAAGTAAGTAGACAATGATTAATAGGCTCTAAACTAATTGATTTAGACTCAGGTTTTGAAATTCAAAGTTCTTGGTTCAAATTCGTTTGAGCGGAATAAAATATATTGAAATAAACTAGAGGATTACATCAGAAGAAGACAGACTATTGTCTTGAGAAACAACAAAGAAACAACTAGGAACGTAAGTAAGCTTTGTTGTTGGGAGAGTCTTGCTTAGGCTTAAGCTAAAACTGAGAAAGACTAAGGCAGATGGGCTTGTCTTTGAAAGGCTATCAGTAAATGAGATGAGTAAGTGGCTTGGGCTTTCATCACATTTTTTAGCCAGGTAGATGACAACTGCTGGGCTAGCACTAGTTGAGCTGGAAGCTTCAGAGAAGTTGAAGTAGGTTTGCATGCGCTAACTGACAGTGTCAGCGTTGCCGTCACTCTCTGCAGCTTGTTCCATACGCTTGAGCAAGACAAGTTCAGTTGGAAGCTCAGGTGAAGGCAGGTGAAGCTAACGCGCCTAAGAGGAAGAAGCCGGAGCTGAGTTAGGCGAAACCACGGGAAGAGCTGATGTATGACTTCTCGCCATGGACCGAGGTCGACCCATCGCTAGCTGGTTTGTGGGAGCAGCAGCGCTGGGAGTAGGTTGAATGGGAGCCTGAGCTGAGTTAAGCAAGAGCTTTTCAGTGATATTGATAAGTTCGACTACTGAACGACTATCCTCTATGGATAGAGCTAGTCTCTTCTCCTGTTGAATTTTAGGAGTAGCAGTGATGGGAGTGAGTTGGACAATGAACTCCGAGGGAGGTGGTACAGAGACATTAATCAGGATGGAGAGGAGATGAGCACAATGGTGGTTGTGATCAAGATTGTTGAGCTGTTGAATAGGGTATTGTGATCTAGAGAACACAGAAAGCATAAGGAAAAACAACAGTAGATGCTGAACCAAAGAGAGAGTTCCTTTCACTAACATCTCACTTTTTCATATGATGATTTACTTTTGAATTCTAGTGGTGTAAAAGTCTTGAATTTAATATATTTACCAACATTTACTAGTAATTAACAGTAACAATAATAGTGAAAAAATGATAATACTATTATATAAAAATAGTTGACAATTAAGTCGTCCTCGAGATGACATACTATATTTGAAGATAAGGGATTTGAAATAGATTTAAAATTCAATAAAATTTTTAGTTTGAAAATTATATGGATTTATATTAATAGGGATTCAAAACAAATTCAAAATAGCTTATTTAATGAGAATTTAAAATAACATTTATATTGTATTTGAATGCAAATATTTGATTTGAAATTCAAAATTTTAAACATTAAATTTTAAATACAAAGATTTCAAATATCAAGTAATTATATGTCATTTTAAATTTTCATTAAATGAACTTTTAAATTTATTTTCTTTTTGTTTCAAATCCTTATTAATACAAATCTACATAATTGCCAAATAAAAAATTTGATAGAGGCCTTTGGTTTAGCTGATAAAGATTTTTCTTCAATCAACTACAATTCAAATGTTTGGTAAAACTTCAAAATCAACAATCAATAGTTATTTTTATTCAAAACAGTTGCAAATTTGATAAATTCTATTTTGGAGCTTTTTTGGCATAAACTATAACTAATTTGTATTTATCTTTTATTTAAATTATTTTACCCTTATTAAAAATAACTAATAACAAATAACTTCTTTTAAATTAAATGTATGTAATTAATTTTTTTTATAATTCATAATTCATAGATATTGTTTTAAATTATAATTAATAATTAAATGATTATAATATTTATACCTATAATTATTTAAAATATACAATAATATTTATATTTTAAAATTCATTTGTATGAAATTATACTTTGGTCAGCAATCCGTAACCGTCATTAGCTACCATCTACTATTAACAGCTGAACTAAATATGCTCTTAATCTAAATCCCAAATTCAATGTTTAAAATCTAAAATTTCAAATGAAACACTTACATTCAAATTTAATGTATATTTTTAAAATGTATGAAACATTTTACTTTAATTCATTTTTTGGTATAAAAGGGAATTAATAATACTAGAAACCACATCCTAATGCCATGAGAATAGACCATTGGTGAAAAGCTCGGACAACTTCAAAATAGCATACTAAATACATCAAATTGTAAATTATTTATAACTTGACACATTTATTTAATATAAAAGAAATAATAACATTAAATTGTCGAAATTAAATTTTTGGAAACAAAAAAAATTATTTTAAAATAATATATTTTATGGAGAAATTTTTTATTAATTTAAAAAATTTTTTAAATTAAAAGGTGATTGGTGTCATACGTTATGTCAATATAACTTTTTTTAGATATTAAAATATTGGTTAAACAAATATAATTTAATATTGAAATAGAATTTTTTATAAAGTTAAAAATATTCTAAAATTATTAAAAGCTGTAATATTTTTTTGTAAATTTTAAAAGGATAAAAGGTCAAGTAGGTCCTTCAACTTGACAACTAGAACCACATAGACCGAATTTAAAATTTTTTCATAATTAGGTTCAATACTTCTATTTTTCGGCCTATTAAATCCAACTCCCTGGCCCTTCTCACGCGTGTGTTGCACTCGAAAAAAAAACTTTTTAATTGATTTTAATAATAATAAAAACACATTAAATAAAATTTTAGGCCTAAAAAGAAAAAGGATAACTAATTTCGAAAACCCCCAAATTGAAGAACCCTAATTTCACGCTGATTTTGATGAATCACAAATTATTGAAATCTCTCTCAAATTGAAGCATCCCGGATTAGGCAAAAGCAGAACAAATGTCTTCCGATTCGCGACGATTAGGGTCTTCATCGTATGATTCATCAACGAGAACGCGTTTTGTAGCATGTGGTGCTCTAGAACTCGACTATGAAGCACCAACAAGATACTGCTATTGTAACAAAAAGGCACCAAGGTGGGTAACGTGGACTGAAGCAAATGCTGGAAGAAGGTTTTACTCATGTATCGTGAGATATGAGGTAAGTAAATAGGACTGACATGTAGTTGTTTAAAAATGTTCAAAAAATTTAAATTTGTATATTAAATGTTGGCTGTGGTTTATGGCAGAAGAAGAGAAGGTATTTAGAAAGAAGAGGATCTGACAATTTTGAATGAATGATGAACAATTTACTCCCCAGGCAAGGAAGGTGATCAAGGATTTGCAAGAAGAAAATGCAAGCCTAAAGGTTGACATTGAAGCATTAAAGTGTATAGTGTGTGATAGAACGAAGCATGGTGAATTTAGTGAATTGGAGCTGGAATGTGCAAATCTGAGGAGGGAGATAAAAGATGTCAAAGAGTTAGGTGATAAATATAAATGGAAGATGATGTTTTGTATTGTAATGCTTGTTATAAATTGGTTGGTGTTAGTGCTTACTGCAGTGGCTATTAGTAGTAAGTAGTTTATGTGTTTTTGGAACATCAAGAATGTGATTTTTTTTTTTGTACAAATGGAGATGCATAATTTGGATGTAATTGCATCTGTGTTAGTAGTAAATAGGATGGGAATTGTAGTAAAATTATGTATTAATGACATTCTTTGTTAATGAAAGGAGGTTATGCTTAATTGGTTGGTGTTTAAAATCGATTCAGTTGTATTGTTTGGATATGTGTTCTAGTGCAATGACTGAGTTTTTATGAAACTATGAGATGCAAATTTTATTTTTCTGAAAGTGAATGTCTTAACTGATTACCACTGACAAATTGAATGAGTTATGCTGAATAATAGGGAAAACATCTGTAAATGAATAATATAAATTAACTTCATATTGATATCAACTTGTTTCATACATCATAACCAAATTGAATGACCTTCTTCATTTGTCCCCTTCTATTCACCTGTATAATATATTGACAAAACATATAGCAATATAAGTGACTCCCCTATGTTGTGGCTATTGACACCAATATTTACCCATATATTGGTTTCCATATAGACAAAAAGTTCCCATAATCCTGAACTAATAATACTAATTGTAATATTCTCAGATTATAACAATCTAGAATTCCCTCATTAGTCAGATTACTCAAAATCTGATATCATAATATCAACAAAATGGTATATTTACCCAAAAAAATTCCATATCTGTTCCATCTGAGCTAAGCTTGCTACTACCTCAATGGCTTTGGCTTGGGCATTAACCCTTGAACTTTCTTTTTATGCTTTAAGTTGGTTCTGCCCTCTGAAACTGCATTATCTCTATTGCAACGGGTGCACCTTTAGCTTCTTGAGCAGCTGCCATTACAACTGCTTCCTGTGTTTGCACACCTCTTCCTGCAACGGATGAGGTTTGAACAGAAGTATTGTGTGGCACATCAGTGCTCTTTTTCTCATGTTGGCAACATGTTCATCCTTTTGCTTTGATAATTCATTGCTTGATACTGCTTTTGAGCCTCCCCATTTCAATCCAGGAGCTTGAAATCTTCCATACATTGGATTTCCATCATATCTTACTTTATCATTGTCATAGGATGTCACCTTTCTTTGATGCTCAGTTGGTACTAGATTCCTTGCATTTAAAAATCTTTCCCCAAATAATCTATTCTGCAAAATAGAGTCGCTCATTAGTTCCTAACTTTGTTAGCACTAAATCATTTTACACAAGCATCAACTGTCAAGTGTCCATCAAACTTACATTCCATGTAACTTGACCTGTACATTCATTATGGAAAATGCCCATTCCAACATTTTTTTGTTTAGTTGGCACAAACATTGGTGCCTTTCCCTTGCTGTGACATTCAGCTAGAACCTTCTGCACCTTGCTTTAGGATTCAGGAATTGGTTCATTGATTGAGATTCCACAATTAGCTCAAAACTTATGCATTTCAAATACTTTTGCAGTTGGTTCATTTCTATGTTCCTGCATAGAAAAATAAAAAATAATTACCATATCAAATGATTAAAATAATTACAAACACGTTTGTAATTATTTTTACTTGAGTAGTGTTCCCTTGATTGACTGATCCTCCATCACCTGCTTGTGGCTCAGTCCTTGAACCTGATCCTTGAGCCTGTATGTGAAACTAGGGTATACAAACATTTGGTTAATGAACATTTGTCTATACATTGAGGCTGCATATCAATTGGCTAAGTTAAATGTGACTTTTACTTTTGCTTTAAGTGGACATCCATTTTTTGTTATGACCTGTTTATTGGCATAGGTTGCATGTCATAACTGCACCTCTTTTGGAAAATTTTCCATTTTTTTTTGGTTCTTCAGGTGCCTTCCTTCTGCAAATTTTTGGTCTCCCTGGAACCTTTTTCACTTCAGGTGATAACAAAGGAGGCATTTTAGTCTTTGGCCACATGCTTATACCCTTTGCAGGTTCCATGTGAAACTCATAGCTTGCCAAATATTTTTTTTTTGCTATACCATTTATCAATGTAATTTTCCAACATTGCTTTGCTATGGAGTAAGGCACAAATTCCACGAGGGCAAGGTATTCCCATGAGCTCCCATGATCTGCAGGTGCACTTCCTTTGCTCCAAATTAACTGTATGCCTCTCCTTGCCCTCATAAATTTCATAACCTTTACCCCCATTCCATTCAATTGTACACGCTGAAGCTCTTTTGATATTTTTGTTTAATTTTGCGCAAGCACTGAAATTGAAATTACAAAACCATTTAGTTGCAGCTTCTCGTTTTTTATGAATTCGTTTCATAGCATCAACCCTCACCCAATCCAACATCCCAATAATGTGTTTTTTCCTAGCTTTAAGTAAATAGCCATTGAATGATTCACACATGTTATATCCACACAATCACATTTAGAATGGAAGGAGATATAGGACCTGCACCATATGTGTGAAGGGTATGTCAATAAGTGTTCCACCGAGCCATTCCCCATTCCATCAAGCTTTTCCAATTGATCATAAAATAATTGCTCATAGGGGCTCTTGGCATATCTCCAGAATTACCGTCTAAACTTTATTCCCCTCCATCTCTTCTGCCATGTCATGTATATATGCATTGCACATCATTGATGTTCGGCAAGTGGGAGTTCTTGCTTGACAGCTTCTATTTAGGCCCTGTGTTTATTAAATAACAAAATATAACAAGCTTAGTGAGATACACACATATACAAACAACATGTATAAATAGTATTAATTGTTTGAATCTAACCTTTTGCATATCACTAATTAAAGTCAAGTTATGCCCATCATTCAATCCAAGGTCCACTTTCAAATGGTGTAAAAACCAAATCCAATTAGCTTTTGTTTCAGACCTCACAACTGCTCACACAACTGGATATCATTGATCATTTGCATCTCGACCTATAGCTGTCAGTAACTCTCCTCTATAAAGTGTCCAAATAAAGGCACCATCAAGCCCCAATATAGGGCCGCACCCTGATGTCCATCCCATTTTTAAAGCCTTGAAACAAATGTAAATTTTGCTAAACATTCTTGTCCCATCTTCTGCGATAACTTCTACAGTACTACCTTCATTAGTTTGCCTCAACTCTTCTGCATAGTCCCAAATTCTGCGATAATCATCCTTGAAATCTCCTTCCAGCTCAGTCATTATTGCCCTTTTAACTCTCTTTGCCATTGTCTCATTAATTTCTAGCTTCAAGTGCTTTTTTGCATAATCAACTATACTCCCACAAGTCATTTTAGGTTGATCTTCAATAATTGGTCTAAAATAAGCTATCAAGTACTCTCAAGACGCCCTTCTATTCTTCCAAACCCTTGTACATCTGTGGTTAGGCTTGTAACTTTTCACCATAAAATCACCACTCTTCTTTTTAGAGGAAGCAAAGATTGATCATGGACATGAGTTCTTACATCTACACCTAACCTGAGATGTCTCATTTTTGTCAAACTTAATTTCAACACCTCTAGCTATTGCATATTTTGCAATAGCCATCCTAAACTCTTCTGCACTTTTAAAGACCATGCCAACTAGAAATGATGGAACATTACTTGAGGGATTGAACATAACTCGTTTTGACTTTCTCCTCTTTATATTTCCATGTCCTTCGTCTCCTGACTCCTCTTCATAGCTCATTTCATCATCACTGTCAACATATTTATAGTCCGTTCCAACCACATCAGCGGTAAAGGTGTCCTGACTTGCATTTTGATTCCCTTGTGCATCATCATCATCACGCACTTGTTCTGTTTCAGGCTCAGGGGGTTGAGCATTTTCAAATCCATTACTTTTCTTTGAATGCTGTTTTCCTTTATTCAATTGTGCTTTTGTCCTTAAATTGCATCTTACAGTAGCCAATTCTTCATCGTTCTCATCAGATCCACTTTCATCGCCTGCACCAAATTGAACTTCATTAGACTCCTCTCTATCTTCATTAACAAAAGCAGCTTTGGCTGCATTTGGAACACCAACATCAGTTTTAGTGTAAAAGGCTTCATCAGGGGCCCTATTAATATCTTGATTGCTTGGACCATCACCAACTTCAGGTTCCCCAGGCTGTATTTCATCAACATCATCATGAATTACATGCTCAGCTTCGACACCAGTATTTGCATCTTCAACAACATCAAGTACATCTGTCTGTTGCATATAATCAGGTACATCAGCTTGTACCTGATCCCCTTCCACTTGATGCACATTATCAGGTACACCAGCTTGTACCCGATCCACTTTAACCTCAATGCTTCTATAATCTAAGTCAGCTTTTACCTGAAATACTTCAGTATTTCTTACATTATGAGGACTGCTATTATTTCCCCTGCCAAATATCCCTTCTACACTCAAGTATTCTCTCACATCTTGACATATTACCGCTTAACTTCATATCAACTGCCTTTGACACATCAATATTTAAATCATCACTCTCCCTTAAGTCCACAGTAACCAAATTACTCTGCTCCCTATTTATATCTTCACCAACTATTAAGTCACAAATATCACCCCCACTTTTCTCCTCAGCTTCGTGAACATGTTCCCCACTAACTTCTCCCATTTCCTCATCAGAACTAATTGTCACTTTGTCCATCAACAACCTAGGTCCCTCAATAACTTCAGGCACGTCTACTGCATGTTCAACATACAACTCCATGTGCAGTTTCTTAAACACTTTACTCAAAACAAGCATATCGTAAATAAAAGCATCATTACACTTGAATTTTAAGCCATTTTCTACCAAGCTCCCGCTAGGTAACCAGTAAATTTTAAGATTGTTAGCATACCCCATAGACCTAAGCTTCTTAACAATCCTAAAATAGCCGATCCGGTCAATGTCATATACCTTCCATTTTAAAATTTCTCCATCGATGTACTTGAGCTGCGGATCTTTGATGAATCTACCCCTATGGTGTATTGTAAAAGTCACAGGCACATCGCTCTCCATTCTGCAGAATCAATACAACAACTTCTATTTTTCGTTGTTAACACCAAATTCACTCAAGTGGTTCACCCCTTCATTGCATGCAATCAATTTGAAATTGAAATAGAGCAAATACTTGCAAATGCTTACCTCTTTCAGGATTTTTTAAACTTCATATAATAGCTTCTCCCTTATACTTCAAGGCATTCTTTAACCCAGCTAATCTCAGTACTTGATAATTAATACCACAACTACCTGACATTAATGCTGCAAATTTGGACATGTTTAATGTAAACTTGGCGCCAAATACACAGTTACCCATCTACAGAGCAAGGCGGGATTAGTGTACTTCTCAACAACCAAATAAAATAATTTTTTCTCAATAACCTCTCACTTCTCCTATAATCGGTGCAACACATGCGCGAAAAAGGCCAGGAATTTGGGTTTAATAGGCCGGAAAATAGAAGTATTGGGCCTGATTGTGGAAAAACTTTAAATTCGGCCTATGTGGCCCTAATTTTCAAGTTGAAGGACTTACTTAACTTTTTATCTAATTTTTTTAAAAAAATATTAAAATTATTAAAATATATAAATAAATTTTATAATTATTTTTATTTTATTTTATTTTTATTACCGTTGAATAAGAGTATCTTTTATTACCGAATGGTCTTACTTTAAAAAAATTATTTTACTTTAAAAAATAAAGTCACAATAGAGTGTGCCAAATATATAAAGTTTAAATTTTTTAAATAAAAAATTTAAAAATATGTTAAAATTATTAAAATGGTTAAAACTGTCAAAATTAATTTTTTTTAAAGTAATTAGATCATTTTTTTGAATAGAAAATTTGAAAGAATTGGAAAAAAAGTTGAACTTTTGGGTGAACACTCTCCACCGTAAGCGCTTTAAATAAAATATTGTTTCCTGGAAGGATTCATGCACTGCAATGGCTGGCCATAATTGTCACAACTGTGAGGGTGCATAGTAGTATTTCCGTCAGTGAGATACACACTTGACCGTACAGTGGCACGTCGCCTTGCATTTCTATAAGCCCCTCGTAACCATCTGCCATTTAGCCCTGTATCTGTACTGCAGCAGAGCCAGAGCAGTTCCTTTGAATGACCATATATTCCCTCGTCTCTCTCACTCGCTTGCCTGTTTTTGGTGGGTCTGTTTCATTTTTTTTTTTTTTTCCATTTCTTTGAATGTTCATTTTATTTTGTTTTGTTTGTTTTCTCTCTGTTTTGTGAAATGCTATGTTTCTTGTTTCAAGAAACTTACTCTGATTACTCACCTACTCCATTTATTTCCTTTTTCATTGCTATATTTCCGCTTTTGGCTTCATCATCTTTATTTTTCTTTATTATTATTATTAATTTCTTCTCGTGTTACTCTGTTTTTTGTTTGAACAGAGTGCAACTCTGTTTCAACACAATCTTGGTCAATTATTGATTTCAGTTTCTACTTTCTTGACACTTAGTGAGGTAAAGGTAATAACTTTACGTTCGCTTTGTCTTCGGCTATGTCGTTTGGTTTTCCATGAGGTAAACAAAACAAACAAAAGCCCTCAATTCTTCTTTTTACGTTGTTGTTTATTTCATTTCTGAACTTTTTTCTTGTAAATCTTTTGAGAAAGCCATCTTCTTCTTCTCGTTTCTCTTTTGAATACTCTTCCTTTTTTTAAAGATTGTTTTGGATGGGTGACGATGGTGGTGATATATTTTAGTCTTGAGAAATTAGAACTGTTTTAAGCCCACTTTTGATTTCAAATTTTTTACTTGGTTCACAAAAGATTCCAAATCATAAATGAGAAATGGTGTTGGTATGTGCTAATAGTTAGTGGGTGATTGTTTGCAATTGCAAAGACATTTTGATTATCTTGTTTTCTATCTTTGGTTTGATAGGTGCACAAGCAAAAAAACTGTAGAAAAAGTGTTCCCATCAGCAAGTATGTTTAAGTGGGGTGTTAAAAAGGGTCGGACACAAACAAATTTCCAATTCTACGAGTCATTCACTTACTTTGGTGTGGAGTATTCTCTTTATGATTGTGTTTACCTTTATGATTTGAAGAGTGTCAACGCTCATATTGGTAAGCTTGTTAGAATGTACGAGACTCCTGCAAAAGAAAAGAAAGTAAAGGTGGTATGGTTCTTTCGTCCTGGTGAAATCCGTAATTTCTTAGGTGATTATGTGCCAAAGTGGAATGAGCTTTTTCTGGCTTCTGGTGAGGGTAAAGGACTGTCCAATGTTAACCCTTTGGTAACTGATAATATCTTTACTTCCTTATATTGCCTTGTTGGACTTTTGCTTACGTGCTTTGTCTATATTTTTATATGATTCGGCCTTTTCTTTGGTTCTTATGTCAAATGACATGTGACATTTCCATACTTGCATATACGTAGTTTAGAAGCACTATGTAGGGACATGACTACTTGATTCCATTCTAATTTTGAATTAATGTAGTAGTTGATTTTAAAGTATACTCGCTACAATCACTGTTATTGGCCTTGTTATAGGATTTTAGCTTGCTTATTAAACTTCAATTTTCATTCATGAAATCATTCAACTTTTGTTTTGTTTTGTTTTTTTTTTTAAAATGAGCATTCCTATAATAAATTTGCAAAATATTTGCCTACACTTGAATGATAACTTTACATGTCTATTAAGTTGTTCTTTATGCACTATATTGTTGGATAATTTATATATATTTGTAAGAAATTTTTACCCTATGTTCAGAGTATGAACCCATATGTACACCAAAATATTAGATGATTAATACATATTACTATCATTTGAGTATACGGTAATCATTCAATACTAAAATGTAAATGACTCAAAATATATGTTAGTATAAGTTATCAAAATGAGTGATGTTATTCAGCTTTGGTTTCAGGAAGCTATTGCTCAGAAATGTAATGTTGTTTGCGCATCAAATGACAAGAGAAATCCTCAAGCAACTGAAGAAGAGTTGAGAATGGCTGAGTTCATTTTCTATCATAGTTTTGATGTAGGAGAGCGTAGAATACTCAAGAAATTTGCAGATTATATAGATGGAATTAAAGGTTGGTTAGTAAATTACTTGCATTTCTATTTTCTTTTTGTTAGAAAGGGTGTCAAATGATCTAAACATATTGATAAACTATATGATAGTGGTAGTCCTCTGGATTGCACAACAAGAGATAATTCTTTTCTATAAAGAAAAATTAAAAATAGATTATCGCAAAGTTTGAATTTTGCACATTATTACATACTTTTGAACTTTAGTTAACATTCTTTGTCAAATTCTAATGACGGGATCCTAAGGGGCTTTATGAAATCTGATGAATTGTTGAATGAAGTTGCAATTTTAGGTTGTCTGTTGGTATTTAGCAGTGTGATGTTACATAGGCCATCTCCAATCTGTAACTTTAAAATGAAGTAAATTTGACACTAAAATGGTGCAACTACAATAGTTTATCTCCAATTCATTATTCAGTTTTTAACACGAACAAGAGTATTATATGTAAATTCCTTTTGATTTCATTTTATATTTATTTTCATTACTCCTTTACTGGCTATCCATTTTACACATTATACTCGCATCTAATTTTTTTACATATTTATCTAACAAAATTATATTTTATTATTTGACAGTTTTGTAAAAAATGCTAAATTAATTACTTTTTGTTAATTATAAGACAAATTTACTTTTTATATTTTACTTGAAAACAAAATTACATATAAAAAATTGGTAATCAAATATTACGTTGAATAATTAATAATAAAAGGGTACAATTAAAGAAATTTATTAACTAAAAAATTCTTTTGGTTACATTGTTATTTTTTTTGTATCTTATATTTATTTTTTTTGTATCATATATTTATTTTTTTATATTAAAAAAGTTAAGCATTTACACCAAATTATATATTTTTAAAAAAGTTGACAATTTATTTAAAAAAAATTCACAACTTAGCGTGGATGAACAGTTGTACACCAAATTTGGATGGAATATTTATCCATATTGTTTTGGTGTGGAAAATGCAATTTGGTAGAGCAGGATTT
This sequence comes from Mallotus repandus, assembly GCA_949671775.1. NCBI lineage: Eukaryota > Viridiplantae > Streptophyta > Magnoliopsida > Malpighiales > Euphorbiaceae > Mallotus > Mallotus repandus. Next base: position 16,001 of record CATIWM010563930.1, read on the forward strand.
TGACATTATTTTCCAAACCCACATAAAATTTGACGTGGGTTGGAGATACTCTTACAAAGATCACCCATCGTTGGGATGGTTACTTGTATTAAACATGGTTACAAATATAAACCTTAAATTAGCATCCAAGTATAATAGCTTTAAACATGGTTATGCAATTTATCATTTGAACATACCGTGAGCTATGCAACTACCGATAATGCTTGGTTGGAAAAAAATGAGGTGCAATTGTTTATTAAAAATAAAGTTGACAGAAAGATTTTAGGATTTCTATTAACTATAAAATACAGTAAAAATGACAAAACTACTAGTTCAAGCTATAATTGAACTTTGGTGTGACGTTCCTTTAGCTTGGTCATCAATTTGTATTAGGATCTATTATGCTACAAGTTTTAGAAGCATGTAACAATATTTTGTTAGTAGTTTTGGATGTTGATTTGAGACAAACTAAAAGAAACTCTTTTGCAGTTGAATTTTTTCTCAATAGAAGGAAAGCTGAAAAGGTCATTGCTTGTCCAGTTCCTAAACTAAATGTTGAAGTGGGTAATCATGCATGCAAGTCTAGCAGCAGTATCCCGGTGGCAAAAGGTTATTTTTGATGATGTTCTTACATCTTCCACTTTTTAAGTTTGAGTTATTAGGTAAATTAGCTTCATGCTACACATATAGTTATTAAAGGCGCGCCTTAGGCGCAAGGCGCACGAGGTGCAGGCCTAGGCACCTCAGAGCCTTCAAGGCGAGGCACTTCACTAAGGCACGTACCTTAGGGCCTAGGGGCTCGCCCAAGGCGCGTATCAGTGAAATTGCTGTTATAATATATATTTTTGAGCTAGGCTGGGCTTGGGCCTAACTTATTTTATTAGCCTTGTTAGTTAAAAAAGTCTTGTTAGTTAAAATGGGTGGGTCTAACTTATTTTATTGGCTTTGTTGTTTAAAAAAGTCTTGTTTAGTTAACAATTAGGGTTTTTAGAAGGGAAGAAAAGAAAAATTTAGGACAGCAGCTTGAAGATTCATTCGGAAAAAAAAAAAAATTGAAGAACCCTTATCTTTTCTTTTTATCTTTTTCTCCTTGACTTTCAAACTTTCTTTTCTATTCTCATCTAAACCTATCCTACTATTTTTTCTTTTAGATATACAACTCTTTTCTTTTTTCTTTTAGTTGGATTGCAAAATTGTTTTATTTTTTTAATGTAAATTAAGTTAATTTCCTACTCTTTTTTTAGTTATACAACTCTTTTTGTTTTTTCTTTTTTAACATCTTAAATTTTAGAATGTAGTAATCTGTTTTTTTTTTTAACTATAGTAATCTCTGTTTCAAGTTTAACATCTTAAATTTTAGAACGTAAATTAAATTAATTCATGAAGAAGTAAACATTTAAATTAAATGTAGTAATATGTTTTTAACATTAATGTAGTAATGTAAATTAAATTAAAGTTATAATTTGTTTTAACATCTTAAATTTTCATATTTCTCGAACTTTTTTTTCTATTTAGTGCTTATTATGGATTAGAAAATATGCTAAGTATATGTTTGTCATTTGTGGATGCATTTTATTTTAGATTTATTAAATATTAATGTCTAGAACATGATTTTATAAATGTTTTATCTTATGAGTCTTAGTAGCCTTATTACATATATTTTTTTTGCGCCTCACTTCGAAAAGGCGCGCGCCTACGCCTAAGCCTAAGCTCGAAGACCCCTTTGGGCCTTGATGCGCTTTGTGCCTTTAATAACTATGGCTACACATATAGAATCTAAGGTCACAGTTGGACTTGGTTTGGGTCTTCAAGAATGCTTTTCGAATGAGAATGCAGTGTTGAGGCATACAACTCCTATCAACAGTGCTGGGACTGGGCTCAGTAACATGGTTTCAAATAACTTAATGGTCGTTATTTCTAGATTTTTTATGGTGCCGTGATGTTATTTTTTACTGTTGTAAATAAATGTATATGTAATAGCTGTTACAACCGTTATTTATCACCCGCGGCCGTTACTTACCGCGACAGATCGTGAAGTAACAGTTATATAAGGTAGCGGTGCACAAGAATTAACCAAACTGGCATAACGAAATTGATCCAAATCAATTAAAATTGAAAATTGTGGTTTAGAGTAGTTAATAATTGGTTATGGTTTGAAAATTTTTTTAAACCAAATTTTTTATTTGTGGTTTAGAAAAATAAAAATCCAATGAACCGTACCAAATCGAAGCGATAGGATTATTATTATTTTTTGAATGATATGGTATAATATGAATTTTTCATTTTATTATATTTTAATAGATTTCACGAAATGTACTGTTAGTAATTTTAATCTTTATTTCATTCATTTATTATTTTTTTATTAAACCGACCAAAACAGTCATCCAAACCGAATCCAAATATCATTGGTTCGGATAATTTTTAATCGTATTTAGTGTGGTTAAGAGTTCTCATATTTGAAAATCAACTTTATTGGTTCGATTAGAAATTTATGCTTTAAACTGACCAAAACGAACTATGAACACCCCTAATATAAGGCAACAACAATTATTTGTACTAAAAGAAAAGATTTTGTGGCAAAAAAAATTTCTAAAGGGACAAAAGAAGTGCAACCATGTGCAGGAGAAGAAAATATGATATGAAATAATCTATTAGTTAATAGATTTATAGTAGTATATGTATAAGTATTATGTGAGAAAATATACTTAATGTTTGTTTTATTGCAGTTATGCTTATTAAATTGTCGTATGCTTATTTTTCATGAACACCTTCAAAATATATTAATTGCAAACATTTCTAATTTTAAAAAAAAAAAAATTTCGGCTCACCATGTCGTTACGGTTACTTATCACCGTGACAAGTCCATTACTGTTACACGTGACCGCAACCATGATTGTGGCCATTACCATTATTTGAATCCTTGCTTAGTAAAGTTGCTCACATCCAAATTGCTGACAATACTGAAATTGTGACATGTACAGAATCTAAGGTCATAGCTAGTTTGGGTCTTGAAGAACGCTTTTCAAATCAGAATACAATGCTGAGGCATAGAACTCGTATTGACAGTGGTGTCGTTGGGCCTAGTAAGGTCCCATATGTTCAAGTTAATGACAGTGCTAAAAGAGTGAGCTCTTTTGGAGACTCCACTCCTTCGAAAGTAAATGCATCCCACCCTATCAAGAAGAGAAAGTTACTTCAGGATGAGCATGAATTTTCTGACTTGGTAGGTCCTCAAGTTGAATCAGACGGGGGTTCCAACACTATCTGTGAGATTACCACCATACCTCATGCTGTAAGTTCTTACTGGGATTATCGACTTTAGGACAGTCTTTATCTTATGAAGAAGATATTTGTTCTGCTAGGTTGTTTTGAGTAATTGATCCTGGTTTCTTAAAGGTACATGCTCTTCTAATTTAATTTTCTAGAACTTCTTATTATGGGTATGTGAAAATTGTGTACCAAGTCATCAATAGGGTAAATCCCATAATAATTTTTGGGCAGAAAAGTGAAATAAATTCGTAACTTTTCATGCGTGCTAAAAATAGTCAATTGACATCTGAGAAATTTTGTGCTCTTAGTTATTTTGAATAATTTGTCACGAGTCCTTGTTGATGTGGTGCATTCTAGGGTCTTCTTAGGATGCAAAATAATATCTTTAGAATTTTACACGTCTTGCAAATTGGATATTTAAATGGTACTTCTAATTTTGGTTATTGATCAAATAATTTTTTCTGTTTTTAATTTTAATTGCAGGAGAAAAGAAGATGGTTCAACCAACTAGTGAGTTGTCTCTTCTTATGCCCTTTTTGCCTTTTCCTCTTGATGTTTACATCATTCTTGTTGTATTGAAGGAGGAGTTTTCTTGCTTCTTGAAAGTGACCTTTAAAGAAATGGAAGAGATAAGCAGAATGTAATTGAAACCAACTATAATATTGTGAAAATTGCGACTAGAGACAATTCTCAAATGTCACATAAGATTTATTCTAATGTTTAATTTTATATCAATAAGAACCTTTCTTATCATTTGTTTTATTTACAATTGCATTGTATAGGGTGGGCCTAATCTTATATGTTTTTACAAATTTTCTCTTTGCCCTTTAAGTGTTAGATTTGACATAGTATGAGTTAAGACTAGTTGAAAAGCACCTTTACTTAACTTTCCATCTTACAGTATGTGTTTAACAAACCCAATCTCAACATCTCTAGACGGTACGAGTCTTTTAGAAGTTGAAAGAACAAGAACAAGGCTCCATGGAATTATTCCTTTTTTTTTTTGGAGAAATACAACCTTATAAGAGTAAACTCATTAAGTTTAGTTTTGGTAAGTTTAGTTTTGGTATGGAGCAACGGTACATGTTTTTGGAGGTGAAGAAATTTGAATAGTGCATGAAATGTGCATAAGCTCATCTAAAAGTACCAATGATGTTAGTCTTTTGGATAATTATGAGTGGTTGATTCAAGATAATATTTTTTATCCATTTTAATTAGGATATCATGTCTAAATAGTGTTCATTTTAATTAAGGTCTCAAAAATGGTGTTAACTATTCTAGCATCAGTAATCAATGCTTGCAAGTCATTCCTTTGGTTAATCTTGTTTCCCTTTGTTTAGCAATTGCATTTTCATGTTCTAGGTCTTTATTATGTTTGCTAAGTTTTCATTCAATTTAATGCCATTTGTTTATAATGTTCTTGCAATCCTATATTATGCTTGCTAATTACCTAGCTTTTGCCTATCATGTAAAATCCTTGTTCCTTAATTGGCATAGCATTATAACATGTATTTCATGAAGATGATTATTTACCGTTCTTGTTCGAGTTATTTTTTTGTCTTCTAGCCTTGGAGGGAAAAATTGCAAAACGCTCAAAATGCAAGCACTTTGGTCTTGCTTGAAAATTTGGATCCATCCCTTGCATCATCAGATGTTGAGGTATAAATGGATCTCCAAGTTGATTTTTTTATTCAGTGTAACTTCTATTTGGAGTTTTGTAGAATTTGAACTTGCACTCCTAATTGACTATCTGCTTCCATTATTTTGCTGCTATTGGTTTTAACTTTAGCAACTTCAGCTCAAAGTGAACCATTTGCTTAATTGAATTTGCAATTATTAGGTGTCAAAATATGTTGGTGGATAGCGTGCGTGTCAGGTTGACTTACTCCGGTGATACGATTAGAATCAATACAAATACGATCTATTTATTAATTGTGTCAAATATTTTAAAGCTTAAGGACATGAAAATTAAACGGGTTACAAGAGCACAACACATATAACCCATTTATTTAAATGAGTTGTGCAGGCTAGGTCATAAAACTCGACATAGTCCATTTAACCAGTAAAACATTCATCACCTATAGAAATATTATTTAAAAAAATCTACAATAATTACTACTTCATCTTTCAAAATCATAGAAAGAATAAAGAGTGTATATATATATATATATATATATATATACAAATATGTAAATGATTATTTTATCTTTTAAAATCATGATTGTTGGAGAGTATATATCACATCGGAAAAGTGCAAAGTAATAAAGTGACTTATAAACAGTGTAGATTGGATTTTAACACAAGCTAATTGATTTTGTGTTACATGGGCTCAACCCATTTGTAAGTCCACAGCGTGGGTCAACACTTTTGAAGCTTGTGGACTTGTTAACATGGTATCAAAGCGGTGATCTTGGGCTTGTGTTGTTACACTTGGGTTTGATGAAAAGTGAAAGCTGGAAGCTGATGTGCTCCCTCATGTCACATGGTTGTCATTGCTTTTTTTTTTTTTTTTTTTTTTGTCATCTTACTTAGGATTTGGTTTGGTGTGCATTTAAGCTGAGGGTTGAGGCCAAGATCATACAACAAAGTTCTTTCTCGAGCCCACATTATGGTAAACTTCCTTTTCTGAGATCAAATCGCATCATTTTGTCATTGACCATTGATTTTATTTTCTATATGTCAAAATGAATGAGCACATGGACTGGAACTTTCATATGCTAACAGGTAAAGCTTTGGTTGTGTTTGGGTCAAAAGATGCAGCTGAGTCTGCACTATCCAAGTTGCAGACGAGTTGTCTAGTGATGACCGGTGGGAGGTACTTCCTTCATTGCTTCTTCATATTGTGTCTTACATTCCTCCTGTATGGCATGTGATTATTTCTTGTAATTCTTCCTTGAAGAATTCAATGGCCTATCAATGGTGTATTTGTTCTGTCCATTCGATGGTATATTTGTTCTGTCCCTTGTAAGCAATTAGACAGTGATAATGATGAAGTGGAATGATAGTTGATTGGCCAAAACAGGATTAAAAATAGGTATTTGCTTGATTGGCTTCCAATTTCATGTGATTTTAGAGGACTAATTCTTTGCTCTAAATTTTTTGATGGTTGTGACATTATTTGATGATACCGTGTGTAAATCATTCATCACCACCTTATAGCTCCATTATAGGTTACAATCCTAGAGGTGTCCTTCTTTTTTTCCTTTTCATGCATAAAGCCTTCTATATCTTGACAACGGCTGCAACAAGATTGAATTGCTTCTTATGATCAAAATTTATTAGATTCAATAACAAACAAAATGAGCATATTAAGTTTGTAAACTATTTGGTTTCTGTCCATTGGTAAAATTTTCAGACAGTATCATTTTCAGTGATGCACTTGCGCCCATGGCATTTGTTTTGTCTGCAGACCTGTTCTTGGTAGCAGGGCTTCTCTAAATGATACTGGAAATCCTGCTGGTTTTTGGGGCCATCTTTCTCTTCCTGAAATCAGGAAAAGACAAAGTGAAGAAATGGTAGAAAATATCACATAGCAATTTCATTTCTTCTTTACCTAAAACACACTCAATATTCTGCGGTTTTTGTGAATTCGTCTGTTTATATGAGCTGCTCTTAACATGTATATTTCTCCTTCTCTTTGATAAGAGAAAAGCAGTATCGACATCACACCTTTCCCAGCCCAATACTGTTGAATGTGACCTGGCAATTGAGTGGCAAATGCTGCAGGAGAAGTCTGATAAGTGGTGGAATGAATTACACAGGGTGCTTTACAAAATCCTTAGTCCTCTCTTTTTATTTTAATTCCAGTAGATGTACGCCTCTATGTGTCTCTCTTTGTGCAAGAAACTGCCTGCTTTGGAGTGTCCTTGAAGCATTTTGTTAGGTGTTCACTTCTTGAAGCCTGCTATTTTGCTCTGTTCTCTACACCTTATGCAAAATATTGTATGGGTTGAAATTTGTTCAGGAGCCATCTAATATGTGCTGTGCTCCTGTTGAGGTTGTTTAATGAGTCATTAGACAGTAGTCTTAATTTTTAATGAGTTGGAATGTCAAATCAATAAAAGTTCATTATTTAATTAAAGTGATAAAAAATAAAACTTAATAGCATATGAGTGAACTCTATATAGCTTGATATTAGTGGCTTGGTCTTTCAAGTCATCAAAGATCATGATCATTATAAAATTTCTCCCGCTTGAGAGTAAGAAGGGCTGTCTTAGGTTTAAAAAGCATTGTGCGTGATTGATGGATATGCCTGGCAGTTTTGTACTTTGCATCACCTGTTTCAAATTTTCTTTTCTTATTTCATCTGTTAAATTTTAATAATTCGAGTCACACAACAATGTTACAAGTGTGGCTCTTATCTTATTCATGTGCATGATATTCAGGTGTGATCGGCAACGCGGCAGATCCATATTGAATAGAAATTTTTTTTAACTTATTGGTTATTCATGATGATTTTTTATTGTAGCACCCCTTCTCATCATTTGCTTCTCGACAGCAACAAGCAAAAGAAATAGAAGATGTCAAGAGTCAGCTGCAGATGAATTATTAGTGAAGCTGCATGAAGAAATTTCTTTTGTGCTGGTAATTAGTCCTTTCATGCTATTGTTTCCGCTTCAACATCAGTGACATTTTATTATGCCAAAGTAACAATTATTGCGTCTTTGCAGGGAACTATGCTCTGTTATTTTTGTAAATTGTGGAGACTAGAGGGGCATTCAGGAGTTACGAGTATTCCTATTTTGGAAGAGGGAAGCCTGTAAATAATGAAAACTTATAGGAAGGCACACTGATTTCAGCCTAGATTGATTCATTCTTATCTTTTCCTATGGTGGCACCTCAGTGGTTCAAACAGAATTTTGTAACACGATATACAGTGCATATCCTTGCCCAAATATTATAAACTACAAGTTTACCAGTCATATCCTTGCCATCCAGTATTTTATGTGTGATCCAGTTTATCCTGGAATTGCATATAGACAACTCTGCAATGTATCAGTGATAATTCGTTTATGATTCTGGCTGTTCATTGTAAATGCACAAGAAGTTCCTGGTTCTGGAGGATGACAATTAAGAAACAGACTTGGCAACAAAATGTAATTCTTTGGCTATAACTGTTTACCGCCTGACGTTTTCCTGGCTGAAGGAACTCCGAGATGGATAATATTGTTGCAAACTGAGTATAGAACTTAAAATAGTTCAATTATTAGCAATCATTCATTTCTGAAGCGTACAATGTTTAACAGGAATTGAGTTGGTAAGAGTGAGACGGGAAAAAGCTAGAGCTCTGTTCCTCATTTTCCTTATAAATGGGGCCTCCATAACATCAACAATTTTTACTTGAAATGCAATCAAACTTACTCGTTGAACTTGACATCATCCTTCGAAAATTTTGATATGAAGAGCTCTTCAGAGGACAAGACATGGAAAGTGGTAATCCATTAGACTCTGCATGTGCAACATTTGCAGAGAGTTCAATCTCAATCCTTTTTATCTTCTTTTCGACCATCTTGTACACGTTGACTGCAGTTACTAGGTAAGATGTGCAGATAACTAAGTGATAATAGCTTAGTTTCCTCTTTCTCATGCAGAAATCAACCATAAATACAATAGGTGTAGAAGATTCCTAGCCTGTCTGAGCAATTGGATGAGCAAGGTGTGAGAGCTGCTTTGGGGGTTTTCCATCAGCAGAAGGGAAGTATGCTTGAATGTTCAAACACGAAAACTTGAAAAGGGAAATAATGGCAAGACAAATTTAAAAGCTAAGAGGTCCACATCAACAAAAGTAAAATGCTTTTCCAAACCATATTCGAGTCCCCCAACTTCACTACTGAAAAGGATTGTCGAAGCACAATTGGGTTCCATGCATATCAATGTTTCTCATACATTTTTATCGGCTTGTTAAAGTACAAACACAATGCAGGAGAGTTGAAAATGTATTCACACTACTCCTTTGAGGACTTGTTAATAAGAGATTTGTGAATGTGTGGTATAACGCCACCACCAGCAATTGTTCCTTTGATGAGGGTATCAAGCTCTTCATCACCCCGAATGGCAAGCTGCAAATGCCTGGGCGTTATACGTTTCACCTTCAAATCCTTGCTTGCATTTCCTGCCAACTCCAACACTTCAGCAGTCAGATACTCCAGTATAGCTGCCGTATAAACAGCAGCTGTTGCCCCAACTCTTCCATTTGCAGAAACCCTAGTCTTCAACAGACGGTGAACCCGTCCAACAGGAAACTGCAAGAAAGATAAGATAAAATGTTCATATAAAAGTCACATAATTTTACTGAAAATATAAATTGAATTCCTATTTGTTCAAGCAAAAACAATATACCAGAGAAAAGGAGTTGATCTATGTCTGAATCACTACTCAGTCTGGAAATTTATGCAACAAAATTCAACAATGCCTATGTAAACACAATTGAAAAATTATCTGACCTCAAGCATGAATCTTCTTTTTTTTTTTCCCCCTTGAATTCTTTGCAACTCCTCCCTCAAAAACTATCCTAAATTCATGCGTGTATTGGACAAAGAAAATATCCACCAACAGTGAATTAAATCTATATTTCACTAATATTTGACATTATGCCCTCGCATTTTAATTGCCGTACTCCTGGAGATCAGGAACCACATATATGCCCAACAGAGAGATGCTTTTTTGTCACATTCAAACACGATGAAAGTGAGGGAAAAAATAAGTGATGCACTAACATTTACCGATATACGTTGAAAACCTGTTTGAGTTACCTTCCAAACTTTATGAGTGGGAAATCTTAGACTCGTATTTCAATATAGAATCCCAAAAGTTGAGAAGCTTTGCGAGCAACAACAAAAGGCCTAGACATTCCTAAGGTGAAGAAACACGACCTTAAAAGTCCCAGGAGACTAAAGAGCTTATTAAGATGTCCCTTGCCAAGGATTACCGCATTTTCCAACAAACACCTACACTCCCTCGTTCACGTAAATGAATCCTCATTCTTTCATGTTATAAGAACCGAATCAAAAAGAAAAAAGAAAAAAGAAATGAAATCTCTAGTTTTAGCCACCGAAACACGACAAACACCCCTGTGAATTGAAGCTCAGACCCTCCTCCAAAAATCTCCCCAAATACCATTTGCACCACATAAGGTAGAAAAAAAAAAGACAAAAGAGAAAGGATTAGAAAGGCATATTCGACCAAGATTTCCACACAATGCCATGTCACGAATGTTCACATCAGGTCTCATTTCATCAATCAAAACAGTCTCTAACAAAAAGATTTGAACTTTTTAACTTCCAATTAAAAAATAAAATAAGTCTACAAAAATCAAAGAAATTTCTTCCACACTTTATTATATATACTCATTAACACAACAGCAACAGCACATACACCTACAGACCCAAAAAAGAGAGAGGGGGGGATACCTGGAGACCAGCGCGAGAGGAGCGAGAGACGGGTTTCTTTTTATCTTTATCTTTATCTTTGTTATTGAGGGTAGATTTGCCTGCTGTAATCAACCCTTTTGCTCCTTTGCCCGACATTTTCCCGCCAAATTAACCCAAAACAAAAGATTAAAAAATTTAGAAATTAGGGTTTCTGTGTGCAAAATCGAAATGGAAATCGAAGAAGAAGATAGAGATGGCAGAAACAGAGACCCGAAACAGGAAACAAAAACAGACTTGGAGAAAAGGAGAAAAGAGAGTCGCGATCTGAACTGATGGCTCCGTTTTAATTGATGATATTTTATTTTCGATTTGACTAAATTACCCTTGCTTTGTGTTCGGAATTACGGATTCGTATAGAAGCTCAAGCTCCTCGTCCTCGGATATTATTCAGTGGATAATGTTGTATCTTGTATTGTACGATGAGGCCCCATACTCACTTTTACTTTAACTAGGAAAAGAAAATTCTTATATATCTTTTGGAATATATATATATTATTTTTAATTTATTAAATTTATGTAAATAAATATATTTACATTTATATTTAGTAATTAAATTTATAACAATATAAATATTATATTTTTATTTATTAAATATAAAATACTTAAAATATACACTATTCATTTTTATTAAAAAGATTAATTTATTATTATTATTATTTTAAACCATAAAGGATATTATTGATCATAGAACACAAATCAGAGCTCAAAAATACAATTGTGAGCTCATAGATCACAGATCACAAATGATTTACAACATATAATACATGAATTTAAACTCTTAAATCATCTATTGGAGCATCAGATAATAAAGAGAATCAGGAGATGGTAATAAAAACACATAAAATCCTTCTGGTGAAATCCATTTTTACATTTGATAATGTGGATAACACAAGGATTCATGTGAAGAAAGTACCACTACAAGCAAAGAAATTCCATATTTAGAACTTGCAGACCGAGCATTTTAAATACTTTCAGTCGATCTGCTCCTACAAGCTAATCATTTAGAACTGGCAGACCGAGCATCTCAAATAAAGATCTGCAAGAGATACCAAGAGCTACTTGGACAGAAGCATCTTCAAGCTTGATAGCAAAATCTTCGAATCCAGCTGCTCCTAATTATGAGAAAAAGTATAAAGATCCTTGTTTGATTGGAGCCAAGAAAGTCAACATCAAAATATCATATTGCTATCATAAAATATTAAAATAGATATAAAGAAAAAGAAAAGATCCATACAAACATGAGTTTTAAACTCATATAAGTTTTATTTATACACAAGGAACCAAAAAATCTTGGTAATTGAGTGATTTTATGGTCAAAATGGCCAAAAATACTCAAAACCAGTAGATACACCAATGAAGAAGAAAGTGAACAATGACAATATTGAGAGAAAACTAAAGGTAAAATAATCCTCTTAATTTATTATTAAAACACTGAAGAATCTACAAAAATGCAACTTTAGAATTCTGGAGAAGAGTTTTTTTTCCTTAACAACCAAAGCAACCCACTACCCATTCATTATATTTGCAAATTAAAAGAACATATTAAATAAAACAAGATTAACAATGTGACCAATGCGGCGCACCTCAAGAGTGAGAGGAGCATGCTTCTACTATTTATTTCCCCTGTTGTATGCAGTATTGACTTGAATGTTTGTATAAATCTTTGGAAAAAAAAAGAGGTTCTCTTCTGTTGCAGCATTTCAACGTTAATAAAAAAAAAATGGCACATGCATATAGATAGAGAGCTAACAGCTTGAGTAGGTTTAAAAACAGGGAAGGAAAAACAAACACAATTTCTAAAAGATACGTCCATTTTATTCCATAGAAGGATAAGGATGATCATCAAAATGCTACAAGTACATGCCCACAGCTTCACACTCAAGCACAATACTAAAACAAACAGGTCGAATCTCCTAGTCAATTTAAAGCCTCGGTACTCAGTTCCCTTTTACTTTGTCTGCAGTTTTCATTTCTTTGCTTATATGGACGCCCTCCTCCATCTTTTTTATGACATTGTCCATTGATTCTGTTTGCTTTTTAATCCACTCGGCCTGCTTCTGGAGAGTGAATCTTCTCATTGTGATTCTCCGGGCATGTTTGCCATATTCTGATGGTTCCATCTTCAGATCCTGAAGCATAAGATTCTCCTCCAGGTGAGAATCGCACACAGTGAACAGGACCATGGTGACCCTTGTTGCATCCTGGATAGAGAAACAAAAACAAATTCATGATGACAATTGATAACTGAGACTCCAAAGACGAGCAAAATTTTAACCACAGAATACATCAAACTATACACATAATCATGATGCCATCTATGTGCACAGGTTCATCTGCCAAAAAGGAGTCTAAAGTAATTTATAAGTAACAAGGATAGCATAAATGAAATGTCAAGAGGAGCTTATCAGATAGGCTTTCCTGAAAGACAGTAATCCATCTAATACATACAGCCCATCAGCCATTCAGCTTAGGATGATCCATTTTTCCTTCCTCCTTGTTTCCAACAACATCAGAAGCAGCCATTAACTCAATAACAAGTCCTTTGGTGGCAAAAGTTAATTAAGTCTAGGGCATAACATTAATCAAGTATTCACCAAAAAAAAAAAAAATACTACGCATTACTGAGTGGACATTGGACAACGGTTTCAAAGAAGAAAACAGCCTATTAAGTCCAACCGGTCAAAAAGACATACCTATCTGTTCTCCTGTATGGAAATCAAATAAATGGACCCACATATCTTCTCCACCAGCAACAAATTTATTACCAAGTTTTGGTTCCAATGAAGCTGATTCCACATTGCATGGCATATTGTAGCTCTTAACTAGACCAAAGCTGGAAATATACAAGAATGAATGTTACAGTCAAGGTCAACAAAGTTCACAAAGATTGAAGAATCCAGATTAGAGGAACTCACTGATTAGCATCCCAAAACTTAACGGTAGACCCATCAGCAGTAGTTATGTAGCGGCCATCCCGACTTACTTCAGCACTTGTCACAGGAGACTTTGTCTCAAGTGTTTGAACAATTTTGCCACTTCTTGTGTCCCATAACCTACAGTCACAAATTGGGAGGACATCGTGCAAATGATTATTCAAGCATAGACAATGACCAAATGATATTGCAATCACTTTCATGCATTAGCAAAGATGAAAAAATAATGAGACCTATCAGACATAAGGTACAAATAAGGCAGAAATCAACAATCTTGTATAAATCTCACAAAAAAACCAAATTAATAGTATGGTACTTCTATGAGTGACTGATTACTATAATCTACAACATTATGCTTCATACAAGGGAACTAAGTGGTGATTTTGGTGAAGCCACTACGCAATGTTTGGAATTAAGAATAACAAGTTATCTGGAGGTCTTACAATCAACTTTACAGGATAAATATGCAATTAAATCAATTTAGTTGTATGCACCAAATCAAACATCTCCTTATTTAGTTGTCTAGCTTAAGTGTATTTAGGAGGCAATATGTTTTGAAGGTAGCTGATATGAGGTCCTTCATATATGAGCCAATAAGGTTTTCTGTAACCATCCCGTTGCAGGCTTGCAGCTAAGAAAAACAGCCTTTAAACTTAAATAATTTTGCAAAGGCTGAGATTATCATATCGAATGATTTCAGCATATTTTTTATGCTTTTTCAACTGAAGCAATAACATATGTTCTCATGACAATATCTAGACATTTTAATTGTTAACTAACAGGCAAAACCTAGTTCAACCAGTGAATAAACACAAGACTACCCCAACTGGAAAGAATGAGAAGATTCAACAAAGCAGTGTATAAAACTGAATCATTTTATCATCATTCACCTCACACCACCCATATCAGTACAAGAACTTAATATGGTTTGGTCACTGTGAAGCCATGCAACAGTTCTGATTGAACCAGGTGCACTGTTAACTTCTCTTGGAGGTGCATCTGGGCGATTCAAGTCAAATATGCGAAGAATTTTCTCCATTCCACCAGTGAGTAGAAGGTGTGTATCCTGAATAAAGAGCAGCTTAGACCATCTGTGCACTTACTAATATATATTACATTAAATAAGTGCAAAACCAGTTAATACTTTTGGTAGAACTAAAATACAAATGTAATGACTGAAAACACACAAGGCAGGAGTCTCTCAATGAATAGAAAAAAGTAACCTTAGGTTTTTGAAAACTCAGAGCTACGAAGGTATAAAGATATCTTTATAACTTAAGTCTTCAAAACCAAATTCCACTACTTACGACAATATTCAAATCAAGTACAAACATCTCAGGAGTAGCAAAAGGACACACATGGGCATGTAACTAAAGAACAAAAAGAATGCTAAATCTAGAGCAAGCTCCAGCACGTAAGAGGTGGGAACTCCCCTAATAATTTGTCTTCATACAGAACCACAACTTCTGATGTAATTCAAAAAAAGTAGAATAATTTATAGAGAGAAATAAATAAGTTTAAGCATTTAATTCTACTGAAAGACATGACCAAAACCTCAAAGGCACTTGGAAACAATAATGAGCATAAAATGTGGTTATATGCTTCAAATTATTCTGAGTTTTTGGTACAACTTTTTAAAAGCGATTATTTGATAACTTCTATTATCTCAATTATACACCTCTTGCATCAAGTAACTTTGCTATTGAATGCATATGAATTAGACATATTATAGAGACACACGGGCATGATCGCGCACACATACACACACTCAAAGTCCAAAAATTTATTTTTGTGCCAATGATAAGGCGCTTCCATCTTTAATTCATATGAATAATATTAAAATAGACATATAAAACAAACAAATTTTGAAACAGAAAACAGTCTAATCCAACCTCTGAAAATGCACATGCCCGGACAATGTGCTTATGCTCGAAAGAGTGTAGTGCATCCCCAGTCAATGCATCCCACAATTTCCTGAAAACAATAAAATAGCATCATTCAATATATTACATTCTATCAGATGACCAGTTGTCTTGATCATCTATGATCTTTGTAGTTGTCAACATGAACTAAGCATACAAGAGAGGGGCACACAAAACTCAAAGTGCAATTATCTTAAAGAAACAAGCACACATAAATATTTTTTAATGAACTTCAGTTGCAAATATTGCCCATGAATTTTTCAAAGTGCACAAAACTTTGACTGTAACAAGCTTAATTACATACGCTGTAAAATCTGCAGAAGCAGATGCAGCACGTAAAGCATTAGAATCCAGGGAACAACTCCAGACTGCACCTTTATGTCCTTCAAAGGTCCCAATCCAATCTCCAGTCTCCCCATTTCTCAACATTGGGTTAGAATCTGAATTTCAAAGAACTAAATTTGAAAGATTGAAAGCAGAGAACTTTTCCATCACAAAAGGCTAAAATTGGCACTCTTAGCATAAGATACAACCAGTAAGTGCCCAAGGAAAAAACATTTATGTCAATTAGACAAATAAAAATTGAACTTGGACCTCGATTTATGGTTAATGAGATTCTGAAGCAAATCAAGGATAGAAAACTCAAACCCAGTCCGTATTTTATGAAATGATAACAAAAACATCTGGGGTTATTGACAATTAACAAACGGCAAATCACCAGTACAAATCAAACACAATTTCAAATTTGCACTTGCAGATGACAGATGAGCACTAAATAAATAACCTTCAGTGATGACAAAATGAGCAATAAAAGACAACCAATTCAAAATTTGGGCAATTGAATACAATTTCCCAGCTAAAAACAGGCAACAGAAGGAGAAAAAACACTTAGAAACTAATATTAAATGACTATTCAAAGAAAACCCATTTCAACAAAGATGTAATTGCATCAAAATTCAGAACTAAACATAGAAGAAAACAGAACAAAAAAATTAAGTATACCTTTGCTGGCACTGATGAGAAAAATCCCATCAGGAGTAACAGGACTGTAAAACAAATCCACAACAGGACGTGAATGGCCATGGCAAACTAAAGGCACAGCCACTTTCTTCTTATCCATTTCCCTCTTAATAAAAACAACAACAAAAAATTCAAAACAAAAGAACCCAAAAACCAAAAACCCTAAAAAGATCAAAACTTTAGGGAAATCTTTCCTTCTTTTTCCTCCTTTGTTTTCTCTGTATTTCTTTTTTTCCAATTTTTTTCACTTTTTTGAACAATACACTGACAAAAAATCTAAATTCACAATTGAACTGCACACAAAGTCTGGTATCAAAAATCTAATTAAAAAAAGTTTTTTTTTTTTTGAATTTTATGTAAAATCTGTAGCTTTTGGAGGAATGCTTCCTGAATCTTGCAGAAGCTATGATTAAATCTTTGCAAAAGCTAAGAAAATTGAAAAATTTTTATTAGTAAAAAGTAAAAAGAGAAAAATAAATAAAAAATAAAAATACAAGATAGAATTATACAGACACAGAGCCTGTAAGAAGGGGCTAAACGCAGGGAAGCAAACACAGAGAGCTGTGGCTTTATAGTGTTGAATTTTATTTTTCGTTTTTCAATAATGGGGCTGTAACTTTGAAATTTTAAAAATTGACCCCATATTTTATTGAAAGTCGTTATTTGGCCGGAGAGAATAAATTTTTTCTGCATAATAATCCTTATGCTGGCATCATCATTAAAAAATTTTATATATAACCAACAACTATTGAAATGGGATACCATTACCATTTAAAAGACATTTTATATTTAAATTGTGGCGAATATATGAAATTAGTTAAAATTAGTTAAAATTGTGGCGAATATAAATTAATATGTTAAATTAGTTAAAATTACTAATTTTATTTTACATGCAATGATATTTAAAATTACAATAACAAAATATATAAAATATTTTTTTAATTTATGAAATTAATCATAAAAATATTCCATTTTTTCAAAAAAAAATTAAAAAAAAATTCATTCCTCATTTCTGATAATGATTGCTTTTAGCAACTTATAACTATTAAAATGATATTAAAAAAAGTAATGGTTATTGTTCTAAACAGTGGTATTACGTTCCGTAAAAATATTTATGTTTATCCTTTTATATTCGTAGATTACTACAAAATTATATGGAAAAAATAAAAAATTTAAAAATTTTATCATTTTCCATAGTTGTATGTCACAATCTACAACATGTATTATTATCAAAAAATTAAAACTATTAAAATGTTTTTTTTTCCAAAATTAAAATGATTTCACTAATTATGGATTGAATTGAAATAAATGTAAATAATGTTAGTATATGGATAGATATATGCACAGCAAAACCAATCATGTATTCATGTTCGGCAAATATTTATAGTATTCCAAAATAGAATTTGTCGGTCCTATAAGATAATTTAAGTTAGTTGAAGATATTATTAATTTAGTCCCTATGGTTTGTATTATACAGATATATTTAAATATTTTGTATTCAAATTTTTAAAATTTCTGCAATTGTTTGTCAATAATTCAATATGCCCGTGGTCATTTTATGCGAGTAAAATTATTTTATCTTGTACTTCTGTACAATTATATTAGAATTTCAATAGAAATTATATCATATTTTAATTGATTATCAAAGTAAAATTTGATCAATGTCAAAAATCTTTCCTAAAATGTTATTATTACACACAATGAGATGAGGTCCAAAGAGTCTGCTGATGAGGTTACAGACGTGCAAAAGCGAAAAAGACTAGTACATGGAGTAATTTAATTGAAGTAAAGAGACATGGTTGGTTGCTATTAATATCTATTAGTTTAAATGTTAAGAAGTTAAAAAAAAAATTTTAAAATAAAATTTTAAATTGATATATATAAAAAAATAAATACTGAAATTTGAAAGAGTTTTGTCTCTTCTAAAAATCGATCTATTGAAGTTTTTATAGTGACAGGATATAAAAATATGAGATGAAAAAAAAAAGTTGATGGTGTCAATTGAATTATGAGGGATGAAAAAAGGCAACATAATGCTCATCCAAAATTGTATTTATTATTATTATAGAAACAGCTCATATGTCATACATTATCTAAGCTACTTTCCTGCTGCCTCCCATTAGATATGCCAAGGTTCAAAGCATTCAGCCCCTTTTTTTTTTGTTTTGACACAATATTTGAGACTGAGGCTATAATAATGATTGATAAACCCATATCATCATTAAGATTCAAATTATGAGCCTAACATTCTCCAAAGTCATAAAGATGTTTAAATTCATAAAAAGAAAAGTAATTCTGATCAATTCAAATAGTGAAGAGTTAGTCTAAAAAAGATAAGGGTTTAATAAAAAAGAAGTCTAAATCTAAATAGATATGTGTTTTATGTGCCTATATATACTTATCTCTTCTCAATTTTTATCCATACAATCATACATGGAAAAATCTAACTTAAACATCAAAGTGTTTTTGGAAAGAATCCCACAATGCTTGTAGATTTGAAGGGTTCTTGAATAAGTTGGTGCTTGCAGATCAAAGAGTTCGCGAACAAGTTATTAATGACGATGTTGAAATTAGAATTATAGAGACAAGCGTGAAGTGAGACTATTAGCAGGGATGGCTTATGTGAATTGTGGGTGTCTGATTATAATTTCAATAAACCATTTACTGCAAGACTTTTCTGATGTAGTGAGTATGTGTGTTATGTGCTCTTTGATTCATTGATAAGGAAGGCTATTGACATAATAATGCCATCCAGTGTCTAGAAAAAAGTTCAGTAGATTAAAATCTGCCATTGATGAACTCAACAGTGAAGACTCCTAAATGAAGCTAGGATGACATGACCGGTAAGTCGGTTATGTTCTAGTGGTAATCTATAAACTTGTTTGCTACTTCTCAGGATCCTCATACGAGCTACGACTATGGAGCACATTTTTTTTCCCCTACAGGTAGGCTACCACATGTATCCTTAAGTGCAAAACCATCCCGTAAGGCCACTGGAGGACTGCTCCGATGGTGAAATCCTTCACTATTATGCTGTAATTGAGATACTATATGTTTGTTTAAATGGCCAAAAATAACATGAAGGCTTGTTAATTAAATCTGATACACAAAGAGCAAAAATTCGTTTCCATGTTATAAGAAAGTTCGCGAAAAAAATGAGTGGATGAAAAAAAAAAAAAACGAGTATAAGAAAGAATTGTAGTTGAAGCTGAGACCAGTTTCTGCTGGGACAAGGTCGAAACATGAGCATCAGTCAAAACTCTGTGATCCACAGAGGAAGTATATATTAAATTCAATCATATCTCTATGATGTACACCTGACCATATTGCATTGAGTTTCTCCTGCAGCAAATTCAATGTGACAGATTTGATAAACGGACCAATGATAAAACATATCATTACATGGCTTTTTCTTTTAGATAGGATTAAATAAAATCAGAAAACAAACTTTTCATTAATCTTTAAATGCATGACATTTTTATTTCCATGTGTATATTGGAACTGCAATATTGGTAATCTCAAACAAAATGCTGATGCTATTTTACATGTATATATGGCTCTGAAGCGAGAGGAGAGTACCTTCTGTATTGAACATAGCCCGCAAAAGCAAAACCACAAAGAGCCACAATTCCAAGAGAAATGAGCAGTCCAACTGCCCAGCTGGGCATCCTGCCATGATTTCTTTCTTGTGAGCTTGCATCACTGAGCTGAATGCAGCTTCTTAAATTACAGGGCTCTTCTCTGACTGGCTGCCATGAAATGAAGGTAAAAGAAAAAAGGAATAAAAACTATTTAGTGTCCAAAGAGTTGGTTTTTTTATTACAAATTGGAGTTTATAGAGTTAAACAGGTGACCATGATTAGAAGAGAAATATTAGATACTAAACAAACAACAACATATAATATATATGAGTAATGATATATGTAACGGTCTATGATGCAGTGAGCAGCTAAACGCTAAAACTTTTTTTTTAAATATCATACTGCCCATGAGCAGGGGCAATATGATTTATACTTATGTTTTTTTTTTTTTTGGTCATTTCACGGACTGCTTCATATAGCGGATCGCTACGAAAATCATTACCGTGTATATATATATATTGATTGTAGGTACTAAACAAGTGCATATAATTTTTGAAGTGTTGGTTTTATTTAGTTTTACACAGTTTCACTACCATTCTAATTAACAGGCTGTTGGGCATTTTTCTTCACTTACCATTTCTTCTGAAGTGCACTTGTAATCATATACTGGATAATCCAGGACCAATGTATCTTTAAATACTGCATAACATTCCACATCTCGGTACCTAATCCCATCGCCACAAGGAGATGAACAAGGCTTCCATGATCCAACAACCCATTTAAAAACTTCTGAAGGACAAACAAGATATGTAAAGTTGAGTGTCAATCATAAATCATCATAAGAAGCCAAGAGAAGAAGGCATGCACCGCATGTACCTTTCGGTCGTGGCTCTATAAGTATCTTTGCACCGCTTTCGCAGTAACCCGATTTTGGATCATCAGAATATATTCGGGGATCTGAACAGTCTGTGCAACAAATATATTCATCACCAGTGTCCACTTTAGAGTCACATTTGGAACACCGATTTTTTGTTACTTCAGGAGTTTCTGCTTAAGAACAGCAGCAGAAGAGGAAACAATATTCTTGTAAGAACTGGAACAACTTTTCAAAATCAAGATAAATTCAAAAAATTGTCACCAACATAACACATGATACTTGAAGCATTTATGTATGAAGAAATAGATGCTGAGAGAGTTTTGTTTCCTTAATTACAAAGTCCACACAAACACATGACACAGGAAGACATGTTTTTCTAGAACAATTTTTATAAAAAACCATCTAATATGTAGAGCTATAAACTAGAGAAATGGAACTGAAAGCATTGAATTGAGATAGAGACTTATCATATGAAAACATATATTGAATAGCTCAGAATGCCAGATTTGCAGATGGTGATCAACCAACATGTACGAAAGAACTGCATATAGTTTATGTTCTATGTTTGAACCACCTATATCAAATCAGAATTTGAAGTTCCATTGTTTTCCTGAAATTAATTTGTAGCTGACCTGGTATGCAGCAATAAAAACGGGTGTAGTTTGGAGATGGACATAAGGAATATTTTGGCTCTGGACATGACCCCTTACAGTCACTTGAATGATCAATAATTGCATTGCCCATTCCACACTCTCCCCACCATCTGTCTTGACAAGAAACATTCCAGTAGCAACCTGAATTGGCATACATGAAAGGAACAACCTGAATTATCTTAATTTCACAGTTCTAAAGTGCTATCAGGCAACAAGAACACAAAGTCTAGAGCATAAATTTTCTAATAGTGGAACATATATATATATGTGTGTATACCCACGCGAATGATTATCTAGCAATTCATTCAGCAAGAACCAACCAAATTCCTGTTGCTCAAATCAGTTAACTATTTTGTTTTAATTCATTCAAGGCCAAAAGAAAAAAGCCTAATACTGTAATCCTAATACTTCAGCTCAATTCTTATAAATTCCTCCATAGCAACATAGAACATGAAACTGAACAGGGTTTATTTTCACTGCTGACAATTTTCTCTGCCATCCGAAAAAGAAAAGAACGCAAAAAAGCCAAGAGTGTAACATACAGGCTTACCATGAGAAGGGATGTGAACTCTGAGGGAGACAACTGGTGTGATAACGGTGCAAAGAATGATCAGACACCATTTCTGCTTCTCCATTAATCTTACTTTCCTTAAAAAATAAAAGGGTTTTCCAAGGAAAGTGGCAGAAACCTTACACAATGATAATAATATTAATAACAATAGTAATGATAAAGCCAGTGTGGCAACTGCAGTAGTCGTCTTGTCCATTGACAATCATGGTAAGAACGGATTGATTTTTAAGTGTATAATATGTCATGTTTAACATTTGATGTGTTGCGTTGACTTGGCATGTAGTCTTTTTGAGATAAGCATGTATTCTTAAGTTGTGGTTAGGCAACAGCTAGAAATCAAATGGAACAATCATTTTGGGGTTGACTTTTGGTTTGTAAATACAACATTAAACGACCAATTGTCATTTAACTAAAGTCTAAACATCATGTTTCTACTTGCTGTTTATGAATGGCAGACTCGCTTTGCCTGCTCATCGCCAAACCCCAATTGGAAAATCAACTCCCGCATTTTATGCAAAAATTAATTTGGGCCAAAATATATATCTACAATTATTTTATATTAATTGTCAGGAGATTTTATTGTAGTGTTCGTGCTTAACAACTATACTATAAAACTCAAAATACACAAAATTAAACTTCTAGTTTTTGCAAGTTACTGACCATGATAGAAAAGTAGGCCTTTTTCCATCGTCTTTATGGACCAGGAGGTCCAGGAGTAGTTGCCAAGTACCAAACCCACTCAAACAGCTGATAGGAGCAAAGCAGCTTTATTGTTCTCTGATTTTCCAATATTATTTCCTAAGACAGACGAAGGGCTACCAACATATAGAATGATATCTCTTTTTTTTTTTTTTAATTATGAAATGATATCTCGAGTTGTAATATTCTGTTGTTAAAAAAAAAAAAAAAAAAGCAATGCTATAAACATTGTGGAAGAAAACGCACATTCCATGGAACAATATAACGTTTTACCAAAAGTTTTCTTCATGATCACAATCAACGTACGTGCAAAGCAATACACTGTACTTTGGTAGCTACAAGATTATTGATATTAAGTTATATATAATTTTTGTAAATTAAAGATTTTTTCATATAGATTTTTTTTTATGGCTGATTGAGACTTGTCTGATGTCATGGGAGATTTGGCCGTTTGATCTTTAGCACGTTAGTACTATATAAATTTTGGTAAGTGGATACATGTACATATTGCTATTTACAGTGTCTAGTGTCAAACCAAATTAGTTAAAATTTAGTAGGTTTTGAAACTGTCAATATGAATTTAAGATTTTGATTTTAGACTCAAAATTTTATATGATATATAGAATTTTTTTTTACGATTTTTATTTAATTTTGCACTAAAGGGTTCAAAAAAATGGACATTTAATTATTAATCCTATAATGTTTAGGAAAAGTTAATTATTGTATACAACTTTCTTAAGTTCTTTTTAGCGAAAACATGATCAAAATTAAAGAAAAATGCTTGCTTTACATTTAGAGTAATTTTTTAAGGTGACCATAAATACAGTTTTTAAAACTTTGACTAAAATAAAAAAATTCTGCTAAATTTATAAATAACTAGTCAAATTATAATATTTTTATATCTTTTAAAAATTAAAACAAATTTATAAAAAAAAATTACGAATACCATTTTTTTTCAATGGCAATAGTAAAATCCTAATAAATTATTGTTGGACTGAGCACTTGAAAAATGTGGGTTTGAAAAATCTTCTACTGGAATATACCATGGAAAAGAGTTGGAACCTAGGCGTCAGAAAGTGATCGCTAGTTAATTTTCCATGCACTTCCTTGGACTTTAATTTCCTAAATATTTCTATCTTCAATGATGGGTTTTTTTTTTTTAACAACTTCAATTATGGTTTTTGTGGAACGTAAATTGCCACATTGATATTGATTGATAATACATGGCCACAAGGATCATACATTTTTGGGCTTATTACTTT
This sequence comes from Mallotus repandus, assembly GCA_949671775.1. Taxonomy (NCBI): domain Eukaryota; kingdom Viridiplantae; phylum Streptophyta; class Magnoliopsida; order Malpighiales; family Euphorbiaceae; genus Mallotus; species Mallotus repandus. Next base: position 40,198 of record CATIWM010563930.1, read on the forward strand.
TATAAATTTACCTCTTTAATTTATAAATTAATTATTTTTTAGGAAAAAAATTATTTATTTATAAAATTAAAGAAACATCTTGATAAAAAAAATAATATAAAATAAGAGTACAATTAAGAAATATCAATATAAAATGTTAGTATTGTAAAATTTATTCATCAATCATGTTGATAGAAACTATTTTAGTTTGTAATTCGACAATTTGTATGCTCCATTCAGTGATTTTAATTAATCGCAAATTGACTATCTGGTCTTTAAATGAGTCTAATTGTAAAAAAAATTAATAAAATTTTTACAACGAACAAATATTCAAATTCCACAAATAAATTAAATTTCATAAAGGGAAAAAACAACTCCATAAAAGAAGATTTACAATTTTACAAAAATTAAATTAAATAAGCAGATTAAAAATTTATATTTATTAAATATAAGAAAACAAAATAAAGTAAAGAAAATAAAAGATATAATAAAAGATCTCTGTCAATCCAAGAGATGATCGGTGATAGCCGAAAATGAAAAATTTTTAGAAAAAAATTAAAAGATAAAACAAAGAGCAAAGATGGCTAGAGTTTTTTTTAATTTAAGACTCGGTTAAATTGATTATTTTTGACATCCTAATTTGCTCAAAACATTATTTATAAATATTTTTCATCTAATTTAAATACTTATAATTTTGTTTTAACTTATAAAAGAATCATTTAAACATTTCAAATAATATAAAAAATATTGATATCTAGCATTGAAATATTTAAATGATTATTTTGTAAATTAAGAATGTAAACTGAGAAAAGATGTTAAATATAAAAAATTACTTACATGCATTTATACTTAAGTCTCCTCCCATGGTGATAATATTTTTTAAAAAATATCAGTGTTGTTTGTTAGTACTATAATGCTGTCTGGAAATATATTTTTTGGATGGAAATTCTACTTATATATTGTCTTTTAGTTATGGATGTAATCGAATCGAGCCGAATTTTGACTAATTTAGATTCGACTTGTTTATAATCAAGTCGAGCTCGAGTTAAGCTTGCTATCCCACTTGGTGTTCATGAGCTATTCACGAGTTTAAATGAGCCTAAAAATTTTTTTAAAAATATAAACTATAAATTAAAATTATACATTAAAAATTAAAAATAAATTATTTATTAAATAAATTACAATATATTTAATAAAAATTATGATTTTATTTTAATTATATATTTTCAAAAATATTTTTTACAAAATCAATTTATATATTATATATATAAAATCAAATTATTAAATATTAAAACTATGAACTAGCTCACGAGTTTTTATTTAAATTTATTCGCGAGCTTCACGAGTCAAATTTTGTGTGGCTTGAGTTCAACTCGTTTATTAAATAAATTTTAATATACGAACTTAAATAAATTTTTATAGAGCTAAATAATGAGCTGCTCGTAAGCAGCTTGTCCGATTTACACTCCGTCTACGCCCCTACTTTTAGTAAAGCAAAACACATATTCTTGAACATGTTTTCCATCACAAAGAAATTATCACCAAGTGGTCCACCATTCCTTGCCAAATTTGTGATGCATGCATTTACCAAGTTGCTATATTAATTTTGGTGCATTGTTTACAATTCTTGAATTTGGCTTCTACTAATTGCACACCACAAACCACTTATGCTGCCATCAAATTTGAATGCACTGGATACAAATATATGGCTCTCCAACTGTACACAATAAGCAAATCTGTTGAAATTGACAGTGCTTTTGTTTGTATATGATTTTGTTTTTTTTTTCCACACATCATTACTTTCGAGAGATTAGGAAGTTCAATACATTTCAAACACTATTACATCGAATATCAATGACTATTATAAACTAACATACTATTCCTAATTAAAAAACTATTACTAAATAATTATAATATTTGTAGTCTAGTGATTCAAGTCATGGATATTATAAAATGAAATAATGAATTTGATCTTTCATTCCCTATTTGACCTTTTGAATACTAAAAAAAAAGTCATTTTTATATAAAAATAATAATATTATTTATTATAATATATTTTTAATCTATTTAAGTGTAAATATATTTTTTTAACTAAAAAAATGTACTGATTCGCCACATAATATCTACTTCTTCAGTTTCATTTTAATTTTCTTTTAAGAAAGTAAAATTTGTTCCACTTCAAATGACTTTTTTAGATTACCACTAAAAAATAAATTTATTTTTCCAATTTTACCCTTATCTTGATTTTAAAGTAAGTTTCTCTATTTTTTTTTTTGAAGTAATTATAATTAACACTAACTTTTAATCTTTCTAAAAGAAGATTATATAGTCATTTGGACTTATTATTATACCTATTAAATAAAATTTTTAATTTTTACGATACTACCTTAAAAGACAATTGGAATGAAATGAAGAGAGTAATAAATTGTATTATTTTCAGCACCAGTATTTAATATTGATTAATATCAATGAAATTGAGACTTGTACGGGTAATCATTGTTATTATTAGTAAATTACACATATAACGTGTGTATAGTTTTCAGTGAAAAACTAGATTTTATTTAAAAAAAGTATAAAACAAATTAAATATTATGTTTGTATACTAGGATAAATAATAGGTTAATTACTATAACATTCTTAAGATTTGACTAATTATACTATTAGATCCTAATATTTTCAATAATTATTATAATAACTTTAAGATTTTCCTCTATTAAACTATTATATTGCTCTTGATTAATTTACCGTTAAATGGACTAATATGAAAAACTAAAAATTTTATTTGATCCCTAATTTATAATATAGTTTTAAATTTATCCAATTTTTTATTAAAATAATATAGATTTTTTTAAATTATCGTGTTTTTAATGCAATAATAATTATATATAGTAAGTAAATAATTTTTACTTTTAACATCAAAATAAATTTGAAACATATTAATTTAAAATTTACACTACTCCAATAGAAATAAGTAATTTATACTATATTAAATATGATTTATTATATTGACATGAAATGAATTTTACTAATTGTTATTGTTTTAATACGGCTTATGTAATATGTATCACAGTGATTATAATTTATCATTCTAACATATACTCAATTTTGTAATTGGCACCGTATTAATGCAATTTATGTAGTTGGCACCCATCAATTGGGTTTACCATATCACTATGAACTTAATTTTTTGACATTGCACCTTGAATGAGGCTTGTCATGTTAAAATAATTTTTTTAATGAGATTTGATAATTATAATTCTGGAAAGACTTATAAATAATGCATATATGTGTATATATATACAACACACACTAAAATAGTTTTATTGAGATTTAATAATTCAATCCATGTCAACATAATACCCATATTGGAGTGATGCGAATTCTAAATTAATATATTTTAGATTTATTTTTATGTTAAAAAAAATTATTTAGATGTCATAATTATTATTACAATAAAAACCTAATGAATTAAAAATATATTAATTTAATTAAAGTTGAATGAATTAAAAAATTATACCATAACTTGAAAATTTATGATTTTTTAAATTGGTTCATTTAATGGTAAATTAAACAATAAGGATGCAATAATTTAAGAGAGCAAAATATGAGAAATATTTAAATTAATTATTAAAAATACAGGGACCTAGTTATATAATAGGTTAAATTTTATGAATGTTATAGTAATGAACCCTAAATAATATAGCGGTAGAAAAATAAAATAATTCCTAAAAATTTCATAATTTATTGAAATTAGAAAAGCCACTTTTTTCTTTGAACAACACTAGAAAAGTCACTCAATATTTGCTAACAGCTAAATAAATAGGAAAATGTTATTAAATATAAATTTTTTAGTTTTTCACTATTGTAGTTATAAAAATTATTACTTGGGATCATTTTAACGTAAAAATACAACACTCGACTATTTTTTTTCCCTCATCCATGTTATATTCATTTTTCCTTCAATTCTTCTGGTATTTTGATATCAAAAGAAGAATGGTGACTTTGCCTTAAGAAAAGACTTAGAAAATAATTAAATTAGGATAAAAACAATTTATGTAATTCAAGCTGAGTAAGTTTGATTCAAAAATATTAAAAAAGAATGAATAATGTCTTTTGGTTCGAGCAGCAAGTAGTACTAAATAGTTTAAATTTCTTAAAAATTTTAAATTTGAGTTATATATATATATATATATATGAAGATACATATATTAAATTTGTTTTTAGTGAAATCATTTGATTGGATTCAGATTGAACAAGATTTTTGTTATTTTCAGATTGAATTAAACAAAATAAATAAAGTGGTGACTAGAACCTTTCGGTCAAATTCATAGGTTAAAGAAGAGGCCACATTAACAACTTTAATATCTCCAAAAGGAAATCTATAAATTTTCTTTATTAGATTGATTCAAATCCTTAAATGACTCATATAACATTTTGTATATAGCTTATCATCTATTAATAGTTAAAAAAAAAGACTAAGAACCTTTTTGATAGAATGTGACAATAATAATATAATCGAAAAAAATATTTATAGCCGTTTGCTATACAAAACAGGCTAAAAATTATTTTAAAAAATTACAATAGCTCAAATAATACTATACCCTGTTCATAAAGATAATATCGTCTTTAAAAAAAATTTATGTCATTTTATGGTCCGTTACGTACTGTTTACATAACGGACTGCGGCGTGTACCATTTCTCTAATATAACATCCTAATCCTCAATCCATAGAATTGCAAGACATGATTCTCAAGGTGAAACTGAATGGCTAAAAGCGTAAAATTATATAATTACTGCTACATACATCACATGTAAATTAGTTAGCATTTTTAAAGTTGAAATTTCATCAAATAATACTCCTTCTCACACGCATGGTGTGAGGAACAAGAAAAATTTTGAGTTTAAATTTTTTATCCATCACTAAGATAAACAATGAATATTTTATAACAAAAATTTACTTTATTTTGTATATTCTATAAGAATGATCTAACCCGCTGAATAAAACGTATGATAAAATATTTTATTACAAGACTAAAATATTTGGTTGAGAGTAGAATTGAATTTTTTAATAAAGAGACTTGCCCATCTGGGTTAGGTGTTCAAAAAAAAAAAATAGACAGGAATTTCCCCATTCAAGTAGGCAACAATTGCCCTTGCTCCAGTTGCTTGCATGTAAAGACGTGTGTTTAGACTTTGCCTCTGTTTTCTTTTCTTTTCTCTATATAAAGAAACAGAGTCTCCTCTGCGATACCTACACGACTACCATTTCACATTTTACTTTTTCCACATTTGTCTTTTATTCAGACTCCACAGAATCTGGGGGTGTAATATTTTCCACCTAAATTTCCGGAAGAAAATTCCGGGTAGAAGAGAAAAAGAAAAAGAAATAAAACTCTCAAGTCTCTGGTAATGTCCTAACTCTGAAGTCCTCTCACATGGTTGTTCTTGGCCATGACTTGGTTGATTATTAATGCTTTTCAAAGATTATGACAAAAAATTATTGTTGGAAGATGAATGAGAGTGTTATTACTTGACAGAGTGAATACATATGGATGAAAATTGTATCTAATTAAAGCATTTCCTCGTAGCAGAAATGGAGCACATCAAAACTCCATTCAGAGGCATCATAAAAGATGTTAATGGCAGAACATCCTGTTATCGACAAGATTGGACGGGTGGCTTCCGCTCAGGATTCAGGTACCCTTTTCTTAAGCTTCCAAATGAACAAACTCAAACTGACAAAATAATGAATATTGATGATTGATTTTTTTTTTTTCTTTTCAATGGCAGTATCTTAGCTCCCACAACTTACATTTTCTTTGCTTCTGCTCTTCCTGTTATCGCCTTCGGCGAGCAACTTAGTAGAGACACAGGTTAGCTCATTTCCGTTTGCTTTCATTTTTTTTAAAAATTTTGGTTATTTGAGCTTAACTGGGTCGGAATTCGAGCCTCATAGTTCTGGGGATGGCTCCATTACGCTGAGCAAAAGCTTATTGGTTTGCACTTTTTTTTTTCTTAATTGACTTGGTTTGACGAGTTTTTAACTTCTGTGTATTCACTGTTTGAAGATGGGAGCTTGAGCACAGTAGAAACATTAGCTTCTACTGCTCTGTGTGGTATCATGCACTCGATCCTTGGTGGGCAACCTCTTTTGATATTAGGGGTTGCAGAACCAACTGTCATTATGTACACTTACTTGTACAACTTTGCTAAACGAAGGGAAGATTTGGGGCAGAAGCTCTTTTTGGCCTGGGCTGGATGGTGTGTCAAAATTGACTTGTTTCTCTTTTTAAAATATTGCCTTACAAGAATAAACTGATATTGACTCTTCTTCTCTGATGTTATTTTTTCAGGGTATGTGTCTGGACATCCCTTTTGCTAATGCTTCTTGCGATATTCAATGCTTGCACCATAATCAACAGATTTACAAGGGTTGCAGGTGAACTTTTTGGCATGTTGATTGCTGTGCTGTTCATTCAAGAGGCCATTAAAGTAAGTCCAATGAATACAATCAAATGTACTTGATTAATGTAATGATAAAATAGTTATCATGTGGTACAATGTTTCGGTGACAGGGAATGGTAAGTGAGTTCAAAATTCCCAAAGCTGAAGATCCAAAGTTACAGAAGTATCAGTTTCAATGGCTTTACACAAATGGATTGTTGGGTATAATTTTTACATTTGGCCTTCTTTACACTGCACTTAAAAGCAGAAAGGCAAGGTCATGGTGGTACGGCACAGGTTTGTGAAGCATATTTTCTCTAACTTTAAGATATTTGCTCTGTTGAAACTTTATAGCTTTTACAATTATGATCTAAAAAATTTTGCACAATGTTCTACAGGCTGGTTTAGAAGTTTCATTGCAGATTATGGGGTTCCCTTAATGGTTTTGGTGTGGACTGCACTTTCATTCAGTGTGCCAAGCAATGTTCCTTCTGGTGTCCCAAGAAGGCTCTTTAGCCCCCTTCCTTGGGAGTCTGCATCTTTGCACCATTGGACTGTAATCAAGGTATTAGAATTTGATATTATTGCCTGGTTTTGCAAGCTTTAGATGCTTGATGCTAATAAAGTGTATTATGCATAATCAAATTTCAGGATATGGGAAGTGTTCCTGCACCATACATATTTGCAGCCTTTGTTCCTGCCGTGATGATAGCAGGACTCTATTTTTTTGACCACAGCGTTGCGTCCCAGCTAGCACAACAGAAGGAGTTCAATCTTAAAAATCCTTCAGCATATCATTACGACATCTTGCTACTGGGATTCATGGTACAGGACAATACCTTACATGTTAAGGTTGGCTGCTTTCAAATTTTAACTTTCCAAGACTAAGATCCATCATTATTATTGAATGGTTTCAGACTTTGCTCTGTGGATTGATTGGACTACCTCCTTCCAATGGAGTCCTACCTCAGTCTCCAATGCATACAAAGAGCCTTGCTGTTCTCAAAAGACAGGTAAATAGATGATCTCAAACACAAATTTGTAACTTATAATTGAGTATCACACCCACACTGGATGCTTATCAAATCTGATTGAGCACGTGCAGTTGATTCGGAGGAAGATGGTGGAGAGTGCCAAGGAAAGCATCAAGCAGAAAGCCAGCAACTCTGAAATATATGGCAAAATGCAAGCTGTTTTCATAGAGATGGACAGTAGTGCTAGTCCTGTTGTAAGTCCATGTGCCTTGTGTAATTTTTAGTAGCATTACACTTTTGTAGTCATCTTACTGAGCAATGATTATGTGCAGACTACAATAGCTAAAGAGCTGGAAGACTTGAAGGAGGCAATTATGAAAGGGGAAACCGAGGGAGAAACTACCAAGGATGCATTTGATCCTGAGAAGCATATTGATGCATTCTTGCCTGTCAGAGTGAATGAGCAAAGAGTAAGCAATTTATTCCAGTCTATACTTGTGGCAGCATCAGTATGTGCTATGCCTGCAATAAAGCTGATACCTTCATCTGTCCTCTGGGGCTATTTCGCTTACATGGCCATCGACAGTCTGCCTGGAAACCAGTTCTGCGAAAGAATCCTACTTCTCTTCATCACGCCCGGCAGGCGCTACAAGTAAGCTCTGTTTCTCAGTGTCATTGCATTTAACAATTGGATATATTGATGACAGATAATTGCTTTTGACAGAGTGTTGGAGGGGGTTCATGCTTCTTTTGTGGAGTCAGTTCCTTTCAAGTACATTGCTACATTCACCATCTTCCAATTGGTGTATTTCCTGGTCTGTTTTGGTGTGACATGGATTCCAATTGCTGGAATTCTTTTCCCTTTGCCGTTCTTCATTCTGCTTGGTATAAGGCAGTACATTCTTCCTAAGCTGTTTAGTCCACATCATCTTCGAGAATTGGATGCTGCAGAATACGAGGAAATTGCCCGCGCCCCACGGCTATCTCTCAGCCTCTCTTTCAAGGTATATGCTAGCGATTCTTGCTTACACCCAGAGTATCACATCAAACTAGCCGTTGGATGAGTTACGCATACTCCAAGTATTTCACACTTGGTCAATAAAAATGTAATATGTTATGTGTTAAAATTTAACTGTAGCATGTATTACATTTGAAGCATGCAAGAATTTTCCATTTTCCTATCTCTATTTCTCGAGTGTTGAGGATAGTCGTTTTCTTGGAATTAGTATTAACTCTCTGAACATCATCAGGAAAAAGAAGCGGGTGGTCCAGGAAATGAGGAAGGGAAAGTGGACGTATGTGATGCTGAGATTTTAGATGAGCTAACCACCAGCAGAGGGGAGTTCAAAGTTAGAACTGTAAGCTTCCAGGAGGAAAATCGCGGTCAGGTATGATTTATGTTCTGAATCCATTCTGCATCTTAGCATATACATACGGAATTTTTTGACATGTTTAACATAATGTGTATATGTTCATTACTATCACTATCAGGTTTATCCTGAAGAAAGTGTGCAACGAGAGTGAGAGTTATGATGCGAAAACAGATTTGAAAAGAGTTCCATATTAACAGTCACAAGAGGAAAGATTCACAAGACACAAAATTTTCGACAACAATGGTGATTGTTTAGACTAGACCACAATTTTCTAGTCCAATCCTGCTGAACTTGTGGTGCTCAGCAGTGACATATTTTTGAAGATTGCAAACCCACCATAACAGTAATGTATTAGCAGGTGATGATGGTGAGAGTAGAGCAATCCCAACCCACTTGTTATCTGGCTTTGAACTTCAAATATTTCAATATAATTCTTACGTTGCTTTTAGTAGTCCATAAGTTTATGCTATGGTTCAGCTTTTTCTCATGATTGTCGCATGGTTGGATATTATTCACCAGTTTTGGGTTTGTTGTGTTGTGGAATTAGTTTGTTGCAAATTCTCCATCAAATAATATTTGTGAAGAGTCATAGTTTATGTATTTAAGGATTTTTATGTATTTATGTTACAATTTATATTTTTTTTTAAAAATGGAAAGAAATTAAAACCATATATATATATATATATATATATATATTTTGTTTGAGAAATTGGAAGAAATTAAAAGATGGTTATGATAATATTGAATTTAGGTTTTAGAAACAAAATCATCGAAATTCTAAAATTTTTTTTTTTCCAATTTCAAACAATATGGATATCAGAAGAGGATTGCACCATAATATATCAAAATAAAACAAGAAGGAAGCATATTGCAGTAAGGAACCTTACAAGGAACAAAATGAATAGGGAGAGGGTGCACATTAGAATCATCATCAGAATAACCTATATGTTGGAACTGCATTTTAAACTGAATTATATACTCAAATTAATATGAGAAACTGTGAATTGCGCCTTTAATATGTTTAGAGAAGACTGTGTTGGATGAGAAATAACTAATTCTTTAATAGGAATATAATGTAATAACTTTGATATAGTTATTTTTCTCATAAAAAATTTAAAAATTATGAATTTTTATGTGATAATGTTTAAAAATATTTAAACTAAAAATACTCATGTAACATTTATATTTTACTACAAATTTAAAGAGTTTTATTTATTTTTCATTCATTATTTCAAAAATTTATTTCTAAATATGTACAATACATATAATTTTAGTTGATGTATAATTTAGTTCAAAAATATTTTTATTGTATAAATTAAAAAATAAATTTTTTTGATATATTATTGTCAAATAAATTTTCATTGATATTTTTATTTAGTTAATTATTTGAATTTTATTTTATATTCTTAGACACTTTTGAAACAATAATAAAAGTATATTTTATTTAAATTAAAAATTATATAGTATTAAAAGTTTAAAACAATAACTGCTGTAGAATGAATGTCATCAATATATCAAAAAAGATTGTCCTCATACTCAGTAATTACCAAAAAAAAAATAAGAAAGGTTAGAAAGGTAAAATATACCAGAATCCAATGACAAATATTGTCATTGCTTTTAGCAAAAAGTCACCAAAAGAGTAGTTTAGTAATAACTTTTCTTTAAGAGCATGTTGAAGTATAGGGTTCGAATTTTACCGTCGTCGATATAAAAAGGGAGAGCTCATATCCCTATTGTACAGACATTAATGCTAAGGTTATATGACTTTCCTATTTATCATAAAAAAAGGTCACCAAATTTTTATTTTGCTTTCCTTTTAGAAAATTAATTTACTATAAATAGCACATTCTTCTCAGGTAGCACTATTTATCATTTCTTTTTCATTCATATGACCAAGTCTTTTATACTGTAACTCAATAGTACTCGTTGCGTGTTTTTTCTCCTTCTCTCTCCTTGATTTTCTTTCCTTTTGTTATTGTTTTTCTGTTCCTGTCTTTGTGTTTACTGATTTTGAATGGCCTTTTATTGGTCATTTTGACTAAAAAACCATCCAAATACCGAAAAATTTGAAGTTTATACAACTTCTTATTGTTATATTGCTTACTATTTAAGTTTATTTTCATATCTCTTTATAAAAGTGATAGATGTATCTTTATGTTTGTAATCTTTCTTGTATTGTTGTGTTTTTTTTTTTTGTGCTACTGGAGCTCAAATATTGTTGTGATTTTATGGGTTAGGATCATGAACTTCCTCCTTACAATGATCGGTTGCCTTGATTCCCCTGTTATGCCGCTACAGTCATTAATACCATTATATTTGGAGTTCATCATATGGTGCCTTTATGTTGTGATGTGGGTGAAAAATAACATGTTAGTCGTTCATCATCTGGACTTAACATATATTGTTAGTCCATGGAAAGAAAAGTACAAGCAAGTTTGGGTATGGTTTAATTCCCAACTTGAATATGCCATAGCAGGTTGTTCAAGGTGCGTGCTTCTTGTTCTACATTTTCCAACAAAATAAGGTTTGTTCTCCTTCTAAGGTTGGAAACATGTATATTGTGCTGATCTATTGGCCTTTGTATCTTGTGATTATATGCTTTAATTTGGCTTATGGACCTCCAGTTTGTAATCCTAATCTATTTTAATGGAAAATACTTAGTTCAAAAAAAAACTCAATAGTACTATCTTTCAATTTTCAAAAAAAATACTATCTTTCTACACACTATTCACCATGCATGTATTTGAAGAATTTACATGCATAAAATACAGTGTTGATACTATTATACTTCTACCACCACCAGAGATCCTTTTGTGAGTTCCCATTGGTTATTATTGAAGGTGTTGCAAAAAATTTTATCATCAAGTTTGCTTGCGCAAATCAAATTTAGGCAAATATTTGGAACCTATTGGTATTTTTCAAGACTAATTTGTATCATTCTCCATTTCTAAACACATATCGCTTTTACTAGCAACTCTTTCTCGGTTGTTATTTTCATCTTAACATATCTAAATTTTCTTAGAATGTAGGATGAGAAGAATTATCTTTAAGAAATAATATAAATGAAAGCACCACTGTCAATCATCCAACTGATCTCACGAGTTGTAAGAGTGTATCATCCATCATAAAGGGCATAAAATTCACCAAGCATTTACTTCTTCATCATCAATGCTATCATCTTTCTTCATATCTTTATCTTTGTTCTTCTTTTGTCCTTAAGTAAATTTTCGACTGAATTTTTGATGTGGTCTTTCTTTTTGTATTAACGATATTAAATATTGGCATACTTATTTGACTTTTGTTTGCTCTTGTTTCTTTACTTTGAACCTTGATTCTCACTTTTCATATGGAATTACAATAAGAATATCTAACTGTATTGAAGGGGCACTCTTTGATCCATGTCTTATCTCTTCATTCAATATATTACTTTTAACAAATTTCATATATGCTAAAAAGTTGGTGCAGAATTTATAAGTGGGATCTTTAAAGTCTTTCACGACTCTTACAAAAAAGCTAGCATTAAGAGTAATAATCTCATTATCAACCTTCAAGCCCATACTCAACAATTGATCCACGGCTCTTTGCATTTCATTCAAGTAATTGACAACAATTGTATCTTCCCAATATTTTACTACCATTAATTTTATTAGATAAAATAATTTTTTGTTACTGGTTTTCAAAACATACAGCGCTTCAAGCTTGTTCCACAATGCATGTACATAAATCTCATTACAAATGTGAGTATACACATTACCTTCCAACAATTTGCCCAAATGAAACCACTTAAATGCACATTCCTCATTCGTCCTGTCATCAAATTTTCTCGTGGTAAAAATTAATGATACCCTCTCAAGTAAATTCCTATTTAATTGATACTTTATTTTTCTAAATAAAAGGTTACTTGCAAAATAAGGATGTCCAAGTCAAGTAGGAAAAGGAGTTTCTTATTAGGAAGACTCTCGGATCAGGAAGAAAACCTCCTATAAAAGAACAAGTCCTACATGGAAGAGGAATCCTATTTCTCTCAGGTTTGAGTATTACACTCTTTATAAATACTCTTCACTTCTCCCTCAACTATTTATTCTATTCCTTTAGCTTATTACTCTCTCTTTATCTTTCTAAATTATCTCTCTACTCTCTCTAACTTAAGCATCAGAGGGTTTATGGGGAAACCCCACATCTCACCCCGCGTCTTTATTGGTTACTTGATTACAGGACTCGGAGATTTTGGAAATCAAGTTATTAAGTGGCACCTTCTGTGGGAACCTCTTGAATTAAAGCCATTATTATCTACCAAGCTAAAAGTAAAGCTCATACCATGACGTCCAGCCCACCAACCACAGATACTTAGCTCAATCCCCCAGGATCAACCTCAGACGCTCTCACCAACCCATCAGCCCCAATCCCTCTTATTAATATGTCAGCTCCTAACTTACCTATTGATCCATTAACTCTCATTGATCATGTAGGGTCGTCATCCCAAATCCCTTTTAATACATACTTATCATCTAGAGTCACCCAGGGATGGGCAACTCTAAACACAAGCTTTCCCTACTATGCTCCTTTGCATCATACTAGCAGACCCATTCCTTCCATGCCCTTCCCCATTCTTTCAGGAACCCCCATCACAAACATACCAGACCTAAACACAGTAACCCAGACATTCAACTTGCCTCTAGTAAATAGAGAGGCAATGCTCCAGAGCATCCAAGCTCAGATGGCTCACATGCAATAACAATTGAACTCCCTTATCCAAAATAGCAATATCAGAGCAGATAATACAGAGAATAATTAGCGCACCAACTATTTATCCTCCTCGGGTAGATTGGGAAGGCACCTCACTTTGTGGCATTCATCTACCCACATGCGTCGGATATTAATAAAATCTGAAGGATGTTCAACTACAAAAAATCTATGCCTCCAGGACTTCTATAAATCCAGAAGCTTGACAAAAACACTGTTATTTGGAGTAGCTGATAATGAGAAGGTCAGTTCCCCCTTTTTCTTATTCAAACTATATATGAACCAAAACATCTCTAAGTTTCGGTAGCCACAACCTGGACTAGAGGAGTCTCCAAATCTTCAGCAGTCGTTGAAGGTGGATTAAAATGAACCTCAAGATCACCTTCCTCTTGGGTTAAGTCTGTGACATCCAGATCTAGCCTAAGCAACACCGATTGCTCATTGTCTGCAATGTTCATTCTATTCGCAAAACTGAAATAATTAGCCATCTATAAAATAAAATGAAATGACGAAGTTAGAATATACCTTCAAAAGCTTAAAATTTACCAGCTACAGTCCTATTTCCAAAATAAACTTATCGAATGTATCGATGAGAGCAATTCTTGGCAGATGTGCCCTTAATTATACTTTCTTCGTGCAACCGGCGCACCAACTATTTATCCTCCTCAAGTAGACTAGGAAGGTACCTCACTTTATGGCATTCGTCTACCCACATGCACCGGATATTAATGAAATCTAAAGGATGTTCAACTATGAAAAATCTGTGCCTCCAGAACTTCTACAAATCCGGAAGCTTGACAAAAATACTGTTATTTGGAGTAGCTGACAATGAGAAGGTCAGTTCCCCCTTTTTCTTATTCAACTATACATGAAACGAAACATCTCTAAGTTTGGTTCTCTATTCTCTCTATGTACAAGCTCTATGTACCCTGTTAAGATCCTATAGCTATTAGGATGGAGTTACCCAGGAGCAATATTAAACCTATTAAAAAAAACCTTTACAAACGGATCCATAGGAAATCGCAGACCACCTTCTAACTGGTTTTCATACACCACCATCCTCACCATATCTATAAAAGGCTTATGAGCCCTAAAACCTATCTCGACAGTGTGCAACAAGAAGTCATTTGTAATACTATATCTTCGCCTATACCACTCCAACATACTTTTATCTACTCTGACTCAAATATATCTAACTTCACTTGTTCTCGTGGAGCCATCACAAAGCAAGAAGAAGAAGAAAAGCAATGTTAATGAAAACAGAAGAATATTCACCTAAAAATTCAAAGAATTTCAGTAGCAAATGATAACAAAGGTAGATGGGCAAACAGAGCACATAAGACAATGAAAGAAGCAAAATGAAAAGGAGATGTAGTAATGGTTTCTCTCTACAACCAAATTTACTATTTATAAAGCAAAAGAAGAATCCAGAAGGACACTATGTACCCTTAGGGCGAACTGCTCAAAAGACATCTCTCAAGGGTAAACCAGTCAATACACCACTGTAATAAACACTCATTACCAGCACGGTTACCAACACAGTTGTCCTTTCAATTGATGCAATTCTTCAATAGCACGGTGTGTTAAAACATCTCCTATTTTGATAAATAAACAGACACAGCGATTATACCAATTTGAAATTTAAAGCATATCAAAAGGCACAAAATCTAAAATTGCATATCTTGTTGCCAGCTATCTCAGATCTCGGGTCGCTATATTACACCGAGCATCTTACAAAGTCAAGTATATACGGAAACTTGCATCCTCAGGTCGCTATATTGCACCAAGCATCTCACAAAGTCCAGCATATATGAAAACTCGCATCCTCGGGTCGCTATATTGCACCAAGCATCTCACAAAATCGAGTATATATAGAAACTTGCATCCTCGGGTTGCTATATGGCATCGGGTATCTCACAAAGTCGAGTATATATGGAAACTCACACCCTCAAGTCGCTTTTTAGTACTGAGGTTTTCAAACTCCAGCATTAGTTGGTCCCATTCTGCGTGTTACTAAAACACTGGTGGGTTAATCCTTTAGGACGTGTATTAACAATGAGCATCTATACAAGCCCAGCTGGCATCTATTTGTTATTTTACTTAGATATCTAGAATTCAAAAGACTCGGTACCGAGCATCTCGACCTTCAGTGACTGAGGCTGGCCACCTCAGCTCACCTTACAGCATCAACACAAGATAATCATTATCTATCCATCCAAACTCTCTACTTTGAGTTATCATCACTGCATTTACTAAACCGCAGAAATCTCGGACATAAATATCCAACCAGACTTGCGCGGAGGAGGGGGGGGATTCTTGATACCCCTCAGGTAAATTCCCATTTAATTGATACTTTATTTTCCTAAATAAAAGGTTACTTGTAGAACAAGGATGTACAAGTCAGGTAGGAAAAGGAGTTTCTTATTAGGAAGACTCTCGGATCAGGAAGGAAAACCTCCTATATAAGAACAAGTCATACATGGAAGAGGAATCATATTCCTCTCAGGTTTGAGCATTACACTCTCTATAAATACTCTTCAACTTCTCCTTCAACTATTCATTTTATTCCTTTAGTTTATTGCTCTCTTTTTTTTTTCTCTCTAAATTCTCTCTCTACTCTCTCTGACTTAAGTATCAGAGAGTTTGTAGGGGAAACCCCACGTCTTTGTTGGTTGCTTGATCACAAGACTTGGAGGTTTTGGAAATCAAGTTATTAAGTGGCGCCATCTGTGGGAACCTCTTAAGTTAAAAGCCATTATTACCTACCGAGTTAAAACAAAGTTTACACCATGACGTCTAGCCCACCAGCCATGGATACTCATATCAATCCCCCAGGATCAGCCTTAGATGCTCTCACCAACCCATCAGCCCTTATCCCTCCATTAACCTATTGACTCCTATCTTACATATTGATCCCTTAGCTCTCATTCATCATGCAGGGTCGTCGTCCCAAATCCCTTTTAATACACACTTGTCATTCAAAGTCACCCAGGGCTGGGCAACACCAAGCACAAACTTTCCCTACTATGCTCCTCTTGACCATACTAGCAGATCCATCCCTTCCGTGCCCTTCCTAAGTCTTTCAGGAACCCTATCACAAACACACCAGACCTAAACACAGTAACCCAGACGTTCAACTTGCCTCCAGTGAATAGAGAGGTGATGATCCAGAGCATCCAAGCTCAAATGGCTCTCATGCAACAACAATTGAACATCCTTATCCAAAATA